>MU226688.1:2100467-2110985 GCA_018584345.1 Thuja plicata
TTTAAGATATAACATTGACTACCAAAGATTTTGAAGTAACTTACATTGGGTGTTTTACCATACCATAGCTCATAGGGTGTCTTCTTTGTGTCTTTCTTCAATTGTACTTTGTTTAATGTGTAGACAACAGTACTGATAGATTCCCTCCAGAAGATTTGGGTGATGCCTTTCTCTATCATCAGTGTTCTAGCACATTCAACTATGGATCTATTCCTTCTCTCAGCAATTCCATTTTGCTGTGGTGTTCTTGGTGCAAAAACCTATCTTTTTATACCATGCTCATTGCAAAAATTAGTGAATTCATCTGATATAAACTCTCCCCCTCTATCTTATATCAAGAATTTCAAATCCTTACCAGTTTGTCTCTCTACCATAGCCTTATACCATTTAAACATCTTGAATGCTTCAGATTTATCTTTTAGAAACATAACTGTCATCATTCTAGAGTAATCATCAACAAAGAGAATAAAGTATCTATCTCCATAATAACTCTTTTTCCTCATTGGTCAACATAGATCAGTATGGACTAATTCTAGAATATCATCAGATGTATGGGTTTTACTTTTGAAACTAGACTTTGTCATCTTACCTTTTTGACAATTCTCACACATGATGTTGTCAGGCTTTGACATTGTCGGTAAGCCTCTTACATTTCTCCTTCTACTTATTTTCATCATGTTGTCAAAATTCACATGACACAATCTTTTGTGCCACAACCATATATATTCATTTCTAGTCATTAAGAAAGTGGTGTTAGTATCATTCAGATAGAATAAGTTACCTTTTGTCTGTTCACCGGTACCAATCAATCTTCCTAATTCATTGAAGATCTTTGCCTTATTACTCTCAAATGATACTCTGTGACCTGAATTATTCAGCTAAGAAACACTCAACAGATTATAATTCAATCCTTTTACCCAATAAACATTTTCACATTTAATCAGGTTATTCAACATTAGAGTTCCTTTACCTTCAACTGGACAAGGTGTATCATTACCCATTGTTACTGTACCACCATTATAATACTCAAAAGTGTTAAAATTTTCTTTGTCACCGATCATGTGGTGAGTGTAGCCACTATCTATAATCTAAATGTCATTCTTGCCAGCTTTAGATATGAGTGCAGTTTCTACATACCTTTCATCTTCATCTGCATCATCTTTCACAGCCACAAACACCATCTCGATGTCTTCATCAGGTTCGGTGTCAGTATCTTCATCTTTGCAAGCAGCTAGGTAGCTAGCTTTCTTTCCTTTGTCCTTGTAGTCTCAGGTATCTCTTCTTTTTGATTGTGGGTAATTTTTGTAATCTTTGTTATCACCTCTGTCAGATTTCTTCTCAAAATATCTGTCATCTTTTTTTTCTATTAAGACATCTTGCAGTAAAGTGTCCAATCTCTTTATAATTAAAGCATACAAGTGGTAACTTGCCTTTGTATTTACCTTTGCCTCTTTGCATTCTTCTAGCCATAAGTGCTTCTATTTCATCTAGATCTTCTTCTTCACTTTCACTTTCACTATCTCTTCTAGATGTGTGTCTATGACTTGATTTGATTATTCTCATAGAAGATTTAAATGCAGACTCTAAGTTTGGTAAGACACTATTATCAAAGTTATTCATCTCAAGTGAAATCATTCTACCAATTAAACTATCAAGAGTAAATGTATTGTTTGCTACTGCTCTCATTTCTTGAATGATAGAAACTTTAATAGCATATACAGGCAGTAAGGTTCTTAAGATTTTACTTACCACTATCTCCTCTTCAAGTGTACCTCCAACTTCTTATATAGCATTGACTACATCTTTGATTCTTGTGCTGTACTATGTGGTGTTTTCTCCTTCTTTCATTTTGAGATCATCAAACTTTCCTCTAAGGCTTTCTGCCTTGGCTCTCAAAACATTTGTATCACCTCCATGTACAAGATTCAGTTTGTCCCACATCTTCTTTGCAATTTTGCAATCTTTGACATCTTTAAATTCAGCATCAGAGAGTGAGGAAGAAATCTCTATGACCCTGCAGTTGTTCTCATGCTTCTCTCTCAATTGATCTACTATTAATGCTCCTATGGGAAACACATATTTAGTATCTAGGAATTGAGTAACATCATTACCAATACCTGATAAGTGGAGTCTTATCCTACTTTTCCATGAAGCAAAATTATCTTTATTCAACTTGGGCACATCTCATCTGTTCATCTTGTGATCTTGACTTAGGTCTTGAAACCTTCCTTGCTAAGCACACAAGTTCTGATACCAATTGTTAGTAATAACTGAGAGGGTGGGGTGAATCAGTGGCCTCAAAAATTTATCCTTCAAACTTAACCACCAATCAATAAATCTAAGATTATTATGTCCCTACAAGATGCATGCCATGAATTACTAACAATGATTAGCTATCTATCAGTTTTCTCTGTCAATCCTTATTATTTGTTGATTACCGATAAGCAATATAACTATTTACTGAAACTCAGTAAATAAGCATAGTATACCGATAAATCTAGAGTTAGCTATGTAGGATGCTAAATAGTAAATAAATGAATCATACACACATAACACATGAATTTTTAACGTGGAAACCCTATTAAGAGAAAACCACTAGGACTGGTACCCCAAATTTTCACTCTTCCGAAGTGAGTCATGTTAGGAGCCAACCCTGTTAAAGGTTACAAACACACTATTAAGTGTGACCTTGTTAGAGGATTTTACACATAGAGGTTGTCACTTAGTATTGGGCATATATTTCTACCATCCTCGAATCATTCTCCTTCTTAGAATGTCAATAGGTATCATGAAAGTCCAATGCTACTTTTATGAATCAACCTTTTTGGCACTCCTTGAGATGTGCCTCAATATATAGAAGACTGTTAAGTCCTACTCGGTTAAGAAAATTGATGCTTCAATGGTTAAACTAAAATACTATTACCTATTCATATTGCAACTTGAATTACAGATTTTTAGATCTATTTAAGTACATTACCTCTCTGACCAATGTATCAATTCAATCCTTGTGCTCCACACTTTTTGATCTATGATGTTGTGCTCACTGTTCATCGGTTGTCTATAGAATTCCTTAGCTCTCCTTCAGCTTGTTTAATCAGTACTGCATGAAGTTGTTCTTCATCATTTTATCTTCAACATCCTCTTTCTATTCACTCCTCTTAATCCCATTCATAGATGAATTAAGCTTGTCTCTTATATAGACATAATATTCATTGTTTCTTGTTTCTTGATTCTTTGTGTGATAAACAATCCAGCCAATTAGATTTAAAGCATAACTCTTGATTTGTCTCATAGATATCTTCTTGCCAACTGTACAAATCATCTTTAAATCAATCACTTATTTCTGATCGAATAAAACAAAGTAGACAACTAGTTAAGTCTATATTCAGCTTTTCCAGCTAGATATTTTATCATTTTTTGAACTCTCTGTTCTGTCGGTCACCACTGCAGTTAGTTTTCACCAACTGACTGATATATCGGTGAGACACCAGTTAGCTTCATGATCTCCATCCGTCAGGAATCATTATAATTTTACTCGTCGGGCAACCTTCTAACTTTTCTCGTTGGGCATTCTGTGGTTTTGCTTCATCAGGCAATACTATGCTTCTAATCATATGGTATCACTATGACTATTCTCCTTTTCTCTATCTGATGGTGTGCACTCCGTTGGTGTTGTTTGTCACTTAGTAAATACTTAAATTTTATGCATTGTTGAAAGCATAACTTTGGTTCTCTGAAGTCTTTGGCATTATGTACATGACCATATAGATGATATCAAGTTGACATCAATGAAAATAAAGTCCATTAACTAATTTAATGACTTGCATGATCATCAACTTAACCTCTTCAAACATTCAATCAGTTACATGTAATCAGCATCTGCATACTTCTTTTGTCTATCCTATGCAGTAACCAAATGCTCACATATCTGCACTACCTGCTGCTCCATGTCTTAAAGCATCTCTAGTCTAAGAAGAATATGGTCCTCCAATCTATCCCAGGTAAAAGGTGTATGAAAAGGATGACCGTATAATGCATGAAAAGGTGACATGCCAATGGAACTGTGATATCCATTATTATATGCAAACTCTACTAGATACAAGTAGTCCTCCTAGTGAGTCTATCTATCCATTACATACATCCTTAGCATGTCCTCAAGAACCTGGTTCACCCTCTCTATCTATCCATTAGTCTCAGGATGGTACACTGAACTAAAATTTAGCTGAGCACCAAGATCGTGTTGTAATGCGGTCCAAAACACTGAGGTGAGTACATGATATCAATCTGTTATGATCCTGCAAGATTCTATGTAGTCTCACAATATCTTGCATGAAGACTCTAGCTACAGAAGCCATTGTATAAGATGATCTCATAGGGGAAAAATGAGCCATCTTGATCAACTGATCAATAGTCACCATGATAGCATCATGTCTGCGAGGAGTCAAAGGCAATCCAACAATAAAATCCATCAAAATGATGTCCCACTTCCAAGATGGAATGAGATTCGGCTATAAAATCCCCGCTAGATGATGATGTTCTGCCTTGACCCTCTGACACTCTAAGCATCTAGCCAAAAAGTTAGGAATATCCTACTTCATACCAGTCCAATGGTAAAGTTGTCGGAGGTCAGCGTGCATATTCTTGACACAAGGATGTGTTGAATAGGGTGCATGAAGGGCCTCAGATATTAATAATGTATGCAAATCATCCAATGGTGGTACATAGATCCGAATCATATGACGCAATAGACCATCTAAATCCAAAACATAACCTGTGAATCTACCCTCCAGTGGTCTCCTTGAATCAATCTCCACCTTCACCTCCTGATACAAGGTATCTCTAGGAAGTGACTGGAGAATCTTACTCCATAAGTCCACACTAAGGGTCAATGCTAGAATAGCCTATTACTTTTAACTCAATGCATCTGCAACTACATTCTCTTTGCCTTGAATATAATTTATCTCAAAGTCATATTCACACAGGAACTCCATCCACCTTCTCTGTCTAGCATTCAAATTAGGCTGAGTAAAGATGTATTGTAAGCTATGATGATCACTATGAAGCTCAAACTGGAGTCCCAATAAGAAGTGTCTCCATCAAACCAATGCATGGACAACTGCGACCAACTAAAGATCATGTTTAGGATATTTTATCTCATGATCCTTGAGTTTACAAGATTCATACGCAATCACTCATCCATCCTGCATAAGGACTGCTCCAATCCCCTCCAATGAAGCATCAACACACACCAAAAAATCTCCCACTGGATCAATTGCTAGGATATGTGCACTAGTCAAACACCCCTTAAGGATCTGAAAATCCTCCTCACACTTCTTTTTCTAAATAAATTTCTTCCCTTTTTGCTGAAGAGAAGTGATAGGATGTGTAACTCTAGAGAAGTTCTTCACAAACCTATGGTAGTATCCCGCTAAACCCATGAAGCTACAAACCTTAGACACATTAGTGGGTGTTGGCCACTCCAAAATTGCCTATATCTTCGAAGGATCTACTGAGATACCTTCTCCAGAAAAAACATGACCAAGATACTGAAACTCTGACTAAAAGAAATCACACTTTTCTCCATTGGCATATAGCTGATTATCTCTCAGGCACTGCAATACCCATCAAAGATGTACTTCATGCTCTTATATGGATCTAGAATACATCAGTATGTCATCCAAGAATACAAGCACAAAATGATCTAGGTACTTACAAAATAATCCATTCATCAAGCACATGAATACTGATGGAGCATTTGTCAACCCAAAAGGAACCACTATAAACTCATAGTGTCCATAGCGTGTGTAGAATGTAGTCTTGTGGATATCTGCATCCTCAATCTGTAATTGGTGGTATCCTGATTTAAGATCAATTTTAGAGAACACCTTGGCTCCCTTAATCTGATCAAATAGGTCATCAATGCATGGAAAAGGATACTTTCTCTTGTTCATTACCTTGTTTAACTGTCTATAGTCGATGTACAAGCGTAATGATCCATCCTTCTTCTTGAAAAAGAGGAAAGGTGCTCCCCAAGGAGAAACACTAGGTTGAATTCTCCCCTTTTCCAACAAATATTCCAACTGCAGCTTCAACTCACTCAATTCATGAGTATTCATCCGATAAGGAGCTCTAGAAATAGGTTCTACTCCTAGAACCAGCTCAATGCAGAAGTCAATGTCATGCCTTGGTGTCATGCTTAGAATCTCACTAGGAAATACATCAATGAACTCCTGCAATATAGGATGATCAAGTGTCTTGACTTCTCTCTCCACTTCATCTATCTCATACATAGATACTACAAACATCTGAAAACCCCTTTCGATACATCGCTTTAGTTGCATAGAAAATATTATATGAAGGGATATGGGTCATGGAATTCCCATAATTCAACAATCCTTACCATCATCATCCTTGCACTGGATGGTCTTCCGTCTATAGTAAATGTTAACCCCATGGGATCCCAACCAATCCATACCCAAAAAAACCCCAAAGGAATCACATGAAGGTCAACAAAGGTAATGAACTTCCCTAAGTTTAGCTCACAATTACGAACCAAGGAATTTGTGGCTACCTTAGCCCCTGAAGCTAACTCCACTTGCCAACCTACAACTTGCTTTGCAACCACTAGCCCACATCACTCAACTAGGAAGGGAGATATAAAAGAATTGGTAGCTCCAAAATCAAATGAAATAGAGATAGAGGTACCTCGAATGGTACTTGAGGTCTCTATGATTGTACCCTGATGCTCTGCTTATCGGTGATCTAAAGCTACAAATACTCTAAGTGTTTCTCCTCCCACTGTAGGCTCTGAGGTTGTTGGCCTCTGTACTGAGTACTAAGGTTCCCTTTGAGGAAAATTCACTGCAATATGGCCAAAATGACCACAAGTGAAACATCCTATCCCTCTAATGTTTCCTCTCTCAACGGAGGGCACACCCGATTGCTGGATGCTACCTCTACTAGCACTAGGTTGTGCACTCTATGCTGGACGGTTGGAATGATTACGCCTGAAGCATTTTCCATTTCAGATGATCTTACCACTCTGGATAGGAGGTGTAGCCCTCTACTACTACTGATTCTGACCCTAATTCTGGTTGCCTCTGTAGTAGTTGGATGGCTTCTTGAAGTTCCAAGTGCCCTATGACTGGTTACCTCTATAGCCTGATCTAGATGCACCACCTTCCTGGACACCATGTCGACCTCCATGACCTAAGGCCAAGTTAGCCTCTGCAAGAGTGGCCTTAATGACCATAGCTCATAGGGTCATAGGCTGAAAGAGCTTTACTTCCCCCACTATGTGAGCACTAAGCCCTCGTAGAAAGTTTTGTATCATAAGTGCAAAATCCTGACTGTAGCCTACATATTGTTTGAGATCAAAAAATTGAGACTCTCACTGCTCAACAGTAAAATCTAGATACCTCAAACTATGGAACTCATCAGGCCATTGTTGTCTCCACTGATCTAAGAGGAATCTATCTCTAAAGTGCTCAAGAAAGAGCTCCCATGTCATTGTGTCCATCTGAAGACCCAACTTCTCCTCCTTGATCTTCCACCATACAACTACAAAGTGTGACAACTGCATCACAACATACCTTGCTTTAGTATTGCTACTAAAGGGGTGCATAGTGAAGCTCCTCTCCAAGACTATGAGCCAAGTCTCAGCTTCCATTCTAGATCCCTACCCATGAAATGGGATAGGTTTCCCTCTCATCAGGTACCTCATGTGGTTCGCTGCCACTATGTTAGGGTCCACTATAATGGTCCTTCAAGGACTCCTAGACCTCTCTCTCTCTCTCTCTCTCTCTCTCTCTCTCTCTCTCCCTTTTCTCTCTATGAGAGTGATGGGATTCATCCTAATCTACTCTGGCCCACATAGGAAGAAGATTCAAAATTGTCTAAAGTAATTGTCTAGTGCCAAGTTCCTCAGACTCCTCCTGACATTCCTCACTATGCCCATCTCTATGCTACTGCTAACCACTTTCCTATCTAACACTTGGGGAGGAGCTATTCTAGCCACCTCTCCCACAAATACCAGAACGACCTCTGCCACGGCCTCTAGAAGCTTTTGTTTCAGGCATGACTCCTGAAACAAACAGAGATACATACACTACTCACAACATAGCTCGAAATGAAAACTAAAGATAAGAATAATCATAAAGAAATAAATCTAAAAACAATAATGTTGTATGTCTATGTTTTAGTTTCAGTTTTAAGCTATACACAACCTAATGAGCTTACAATTCCCCAAGTTCCCAGTGTAGAAACTAGGGCTCTGATAACAAATGTAACGCCCTGCCAGGAAACCCAAGAGAGATTAACCTAGAACATGATACTAAGTTTGATGAACAATTTTTTCTAAAGTTTACATAAAGAGACATACATTAATGCGAAAGAAAATACCATTTATAAACATAACATACACTCACATAGATTATAAGACTCAAGGGTTCTATGTCGTCAAATTACATAAAATAAAACTCAACTAACAATATAACAAAGATTTTATTTAGATAGATATAACAAATACAACTTACAAAACCATAAATACAATCCTCATAGATAACCATGAGACCACCATAAAACTCACATCCACTGCATATGTCACAGGGTATGTGGTAATCACTCTAATATACATAATATACAATATCTAGATTAGGTATCACATACGATACTCTAATTTACAAGATTTACAATAATGAAAGATAAATACATAACCACAATTAAAAAATCATAAGGAGATCATCTGCATAAGAACTATCAAGCACTGGAACAAGGATGTCGAATCTCAAATGGCAAAGAATCACTACCATCTATTCATGTGGAACCACAAAGGTCCACCCCACCATGTTGAGGAGATAACAACATACCCTACTTGGATACCCAAAACTAGATAAGGAAGTAACCGTGGTGCGAGCACCCTAGGGTTTAGCTCAAAACCCTAGCCCCAGCAATTTTGAACAAGTTTTGATCCAAGTCACATAATGAGCAAGTCATGTTTTGCATTGTCGCTCAGTCGCGGAGCCAGCAGCGAGCAGAAAGGTAATGCATCGCACACTCGCGAGCTAGGAAAATAGTTCACTTATTAGTGAGCGAGTGCGCGATGAGGAACTAGTCGCTCAGTCACAGATGGCTAGCAGGAAAGACAGTGCATGAAAATGCGATGAGCAACTCATCGCCCAGTCGTGAGTCAATTCGCAGTCAGATAAAACACGGTGCGACAGCGTGACAGTGAAATTAATCGCTCAGTCACAAAGACAAATAATTCAGTCCTGGTGTGTGAGTGAGCGACACCTTGTGCATCACAAGGTCGCAGGTGACTCGACGGTTAAGTGAAAAGCATGACGAGTGTGCGACGAGCAGTAATTGCTCAGTCGCAAGGCAAAGGTTAGCTTGGGAGGAGAAGGTGCGAGTACGCAACATGAGCTAATCGCTCAGTCACAAAGAAAAGATTAGCTCGGATGAGCTCATCGCTCAGTCGCAAAGGAAATGGCAGCTCGGGTTATAGCGTGGTGAGTGCGTGACTTGAGCTCATCGCTCAGTCGTAGGGACATAGCCAGCTCGTGTAGAAGTGCAGCGAGTGCGCGACTAATGTGCGTCGCAGACTCGCAGAGCAAAGAGAAGCTCATGGAGAAGTAGTGCGGGTGTGCAATTTGAGATCATCGCTCGGTCGCGATAGAAATAGTAGCTCGGGAAAATGGATTGCGGGTGTGCGATAAGGATTCATCACTCAGTCGCGAGGTAAAAGTCCAAATGGAGAAAGACATAGCAAGAGCGCGACGAGCAAGTAATCGCTCAGTCGCAGACCAAGACATAAAGAAGGATTTTCATTCGCGACTATGCGATGAAGAGAAGAACCAGTTGAATGATAAAGTGTGCTGACGTGTCGATAGGAGAAAGCATTGAAAAGTATTAACTGCCAAACAGAAAAGGAACGAAACGAAGGAAAAGAGCCATGTACAGAGTGTCGACCATGCAGAGAAAGTGAAGACAGATTGTAGACGAGAATGGAGAATAGAGAACAGCTGGAAGACTAAGCTCGACAGGTAACCACCAGGGTTATGAAATCAAGGAGAAGCCAGAGATAAAGCAGAGAAGAAGAATCAGTGAGAGGGTTCAGTTCGGTTGTTGTTCAGTGGAGCTGTTCGTGACAGTTAGTTAGTAACAGAGGGTTTCTGTAGACTAACAGAAAGTTGTAATATTCTGTGTTATCAATAAAGAGAAGTTTTGTCTGTATTTGTGTGTTCTTGTTCTGAGTAGACTTTTGTAAAGGGTTGTTTTGTTTCTGTTAGATAATATGGGTGCTTCTTGACTCTGATAATCTGCTAGATGGATTGTGACAGTCAAGAAGCATCCACCTTGTACATTATGTTTGTTTCTGTATTTGTGTTAGATGAGAAGCTAGTCAAGTTTGCAAACAAGTCCTAGGCGAGCCTATGGTCCGGCTAGAGAACTTGTAAATGAGATAGATAAGTAAGAAGGTGCATGACTGTAGGGAATTCAGTCATGAAGAGTAAGAGA
>MU226688.1:2116552-2133963 GCA_018584345.1 Thuja plicata
TGCATTACGGTTGCGCGATAAGGAGTCATCGCTCAGTCGCGAGGTAAAAGTCCAAACGGAGAAAGACATAGCGAGAGCGCGACGAGAAAGTAATCGCTCAGTCTCAGACTAAGACATAAAGAAGGATTTTCATTCGCGACTATGCGATGAAGAGCAGAACCAGTTGAATGATAAAGTGTGCTGACGTGTCGATAGGAGAAAGCGTTGAAAAGTCTTAACCACCAAACAGAAAAGGAACGACATGAAGGAAAAGAGCCATGCACAGAGTGTTGACCATGCAGAGAAAGTGAAGATAGATTGCAGACGAGAATGGAGAACAGAGAACAGCTGGAAGACTAAGCTCGACAGGTAACCACCAGGGTTACAAAATCAAGGAGAAGCCAGAGATAAAGCAGAGAAGAAGAATCAGTGAGAGGGTTCAATTCGGTTGTTGTTTAGTGGAGCTGTTCGTGATAGTTAGTTAGTAACAGAGGGTTTCTGTAGACTAACAGAAAGTTGTAATATTCTGTGTTATCAATAAAGAGAAGTTTTGTCTGTATTTGTGTGTTCTTGTTCTGAGTAGACTTTTGTAAAGGCTTGTTTTGTTTCTGTTAGATAATATGGGTGCTTCTTGACTCTGATAATCTGCTAGATGGATTGTGACAGTCAAGAAGCATCCATCTTGTACATTATGTTTGTTTCTGTATTTGTGTTAGATGAGAAGCTAGTCAAGTTTGCAAACAAGTCCTAGGCGAGCCTATGGTCCGGCTAGAGAACTTGTAAATGAGATAGATAAGTAAGAAGGTGCATGACTGTAGGGAATTCAGTCATGAAGAGTAAGAGACAGTGAGGAGTAAAATATTTTGGTGGGTAGGGAACCTAGGAGAGAGAGATCAGAAAAGTCCTTCTGGTTAGGGTCTGAGAGTAGCCCTAAGAGACTCAAGAGTGAGTCTAGAGAGTCCTGAATTGAATAGGATTCCATGTGAGATTCCTAGAAGAGAGTGGGAATTTCAGAGAGTTAGGTGATCTCCCCATCAAACCACTAAGAAAGGGATCCTGATAGCTCTCTAACTCTAGGTGTACTACACATACTAGAAGGTAGGACTCACTAATCTAGAGGCAACTGACATTCGTAGGAAATATAGACTGTGTAAAGGAAGGTGTCATCATGTACGTCTAACCCTTAAGTTTTTTCCTAGAAATCCTAGTGGATCCGGACACTCAAGTGACCATACATGGCATCAATGACCTCTCAAATTGACAAAGCCACTAACTATTCCAGATACACACCCCTCGAGGTGACAAGCATTATCTCATCCTCCATCTTAGCCTATAATAGTTCTCAAGCATGGGTGAGGAAAACACATCTTATTAGTTCTTTTTAAGACCTCTTAGTTATACATTAAGTTATCACTTGTTAAGTTTACTTACAATAAGCAATTCTAGTAGTCACTTGCGAACACGACACTTATTGCAAGCCACCCCCTACTACACATCTAGGTAACCTACCCTAGGCTCACAAATCCCACATAGATCTAGCATAGGTCAAAACCCAAGTATACCCAATCCAGTTCCCCACACATAACATGAACGATCACAAAGAGGTACACATTCAGATAACATAATCGAAAGGTTTCCATGGTCAGTTTAGGGTAATTACACAAAGCACACATGCCACATCATAAACATAAATGTAAAACAACCCCAACCTCTGTATACATTCTAGGGCATTCTAAAACCCAAATACCCATAACATAAAAAAAAACACATATAGAAAGAAAACACCATCTTATATTATACAGAAATCAACCGTAATCCTTACGCATTTATTCTAACAATAATATAAATAGTCTTTCCCTATAAACACTAATCATTACAAGTCATAGATTAATAAAATGCAATATCTTATCCAAGTTTAAAAGCCATTAATTAATCAAATGACAATTAATTCGAGCAATATCATAAGTAATCTGCTATTAAGATTAGATGGATTAAAACACATAATCTTTATTTAATGCAAATATTAACAACCTAATATCTATTAAATCATCTACTCAAAATAAACTCAAAACACTAATTACCAAATAAACACTATCTCTTATATTAAATATTTTCAAAAGAAAATATATAATAAATCATTTCAATAGATTTGATTTAAATAATCTAGTTTAAATCACATGAATTTAAAACGTTCTAACTAAATTAATAACTAAATAATTTAAACCTTTAAAATAATAAATGAATTATATATTAAAAAGAAACTTAATTATTAAATAAATTATATTTATGAAAAAACTTTTTAAACATATTTTAAAATAAACATTTAAATTAACTAAAAACAAAAATTAATTTAAAAAAAAAAAATTAATTTACATTGGGGAAGGGGAGCGGGCCCCCCAAGCCCCGCAACTTATGCTGCTGCCGACAGCTAGTTACCCCGTTGGGGTGGCCGTGCTACCTACGGCAGCGCGACCCCCCCCTTGGGGAAGCCGTTGTCGTAGTAGCAGGCTACGCGGCTGCTGAGTGTAAACCGGCGCAAACTTCTGTGTGGGGTGGTGGGTTAGCCCACCCCCAAAACAAATTTCATTTTTAAAATTTTTTTTTCAACCAAAATCAATTTTGTTTTTAAAAGGTATTTTTAAATTTTTTTAAAAATATTTCCAAAAATGGAAAGAAACTTATGGAAAGTTTATTATTATTTTTGTCTTTCTTTTCAACATTGTTTTTTCTCTAATTTGTCCTTTATGGGCATTTCTTTTCAATTGACTGGTGAATTTTTAATTGACTATAATTTTCCAGAGAATGCATTTTTTTTTAAACAATTAAATTCTTCAAAGGAAAAATTTGCAAACTCAATTATTTATTTTTCCAGTATAGTCTATACTATAGGTTGATTGATTTTCTTAATTTCTAGGTCTTCCCAAATACTTTTTCTTTTAAAAATTTTGGCAGCATAACCTTACTATGTCAAGTTTATTTCTTTTCCTAAAAACATAGATCTAGGGTTTCCTAAGATACCTAATGTAATAAAAAACACAAGTAGACTTAATTAAGGAAATGCAATTAATCAAACACAAGGAAAACATAGAATTTTATAAAATTGAACTCACAAAGGGGTTTTTCCAAACTCTACCTCAAATCCACCAAAATTTGACAAAGAAGTCCTTGTGAGAAGATGGAGAATTCCAAAGCCCCTGAATCTAATTCTGATTGCAAATTTGGAACCACAAAGCCTGCAAAGCCAAGTTCTTAAATCCTCAAGCCTCCAAACACACACAAATTCACAAAATAACAAAGACACAAGAATACACAAAAATGCTCTCACAAAATTCTTCTCCCAAAAATGTCTTCTCCAAAAACCTGTTATGAAAGAATGAGAATAGAATTTTCCTAAAGAGAATCAACTTCCACCTTTCAAGAAAATCCCCCTAAAATAGACACTCCACTAAACTTAGTTAACTCAACCTCCAACTTTGAAAGAAAATCCTAATTATTAAATAAAAATATCTATTTAATTGCACAACTCAACTTTGACTTATTAAACCAACTTGCATTTTAAATTCAAACTCCAATTTCAATAATATCTTACACATGAAATTAATTTAAATATATATTAAATAGATTAAATATTTAAAGCACACTATTAAAATGCAATTAAATATTTAATTATTTAATAATCATAAAAGACAATATAACTCAAAATTTCAATTTAAATATTCAATTAAATCTCAATATTCAATAATTGCACTATAATTAATTTTCCAATTAAACATAAGTATTTAATTATTTTTCAATTAATTAAATACCCTATATTTAATAATTAATTCTCAATAATAATCAATTTCACAAATAACATGATAAATCACATAATATCAAAGCCCCCAACTGAAATTAGCCAAAATAAACTCAAACACACAAAAGGATAGGATCCACAAATTCATGTCAACTAGATGAATCTGGGTGGGGTAGTCAAACTAATGCCCGTCCAAAACTCAGGACAATAGGCTTAGGTTAGGGTTTTGGGTCTGTATGTTAACTCCCCTCTTTACCATTGAGATGAATATATGGGCACGCTCACTCCTGCCAATTCAGGGAAGATGATGCCTTGTACCTACAAACCTGACATCAAAAGAAACATGCATGTACATCCAATATAATATCATAAATAATGATAGGGATCGGTCGAACGTGTGGATCTCATAAAGCAAGTAACTACGTCTCTATCCTCTACCACAAAAAACATGTCAACAAGTACATCAACACATATGTTAACCATACACAGCAAGTATGGGGTAAGTAAATGATAGGGATCAGTCGAATGTGTGGATCTCGTAAAGCAAGTAACTACGTCTCTATCCTCTACCACAACAAACAAGTCAACAAGTACATCAACACATATGTTAACCATACACATGCAAGTATGGGGTAAGT
Organism: Thuja plicata; assembly: GCA_018584345.1. Classification (NCBI taxonomy): domain Eukaryota; kingdom Viridiplantae; phylum Streptophyta; class Pinopsida; order Cupressales; family Cupressaceae; genus Thuja; species Thuja plicata. Next base: position 2,120,963 of record MU226688.1, read on the forward strand.
ACACCATAAATTTGAAATCAACATATAATATCATGATAATATCATCACATCTATCTATGCATATGATGAATCCATAAACATCATGATCAAGAATCACTATCAAATAAAATAATAATAGCTCACATGAAATGCAGCTTAAAAGGGTCCGACAAATCAACTAAAAGAATAGCCTAAAAGAGTACAACATCAAGTACTGAAAGAAAACTATGAGTGAGTATTACAGAAGTTCTGAGACAAAGGCTCAAGGAGGGACCAAACTTACTGAGAAAAAAGAAGGAAGTTCAAACATAGGAAACTCTAATAGAGGAAGGAACTCTAATAGAAATTGGAGAGGAAGAAACAATGGTCAAGGTAGAGGTTTTTACCTTGCAACTATGAAGTGTTACCACTCAAACCAAATAGGACACCATGCATACAGATGTCCATAGAAAAGCTCTACTTCCCAAGGAAATGACAAGAGGGTAAAATTTGTTCAAGAGGAGTCTAGTGGTGGAATTAAACACCCTGAGGTACCCCTAGAGTCAGAAGAAGGAGAGAACTTGATGATGATAATGACATTAATCAAGGAACTAGTTAAAGAAGAACCTAGTCAAAGAAGGTTATTGTTTAGAGTGAAATTTAAGATGATGGGAAAATTTTTTAGAGTCATCATAGACTCAGGGTCTACTGACAGTATAGTGTCATAGGAGGCAGTCAAAAAACTGAAGATGAAGAGAATACCCCATAGCAACCCATACAAAGTTACTTGGTTGAACAAAGGACATGTCCTTGTCAATGAACAGGTATGGGTAGAATTTTCAATTGGGAGATAAAAAGACAAAGTATTGTGTGACATCCTACCTATGGATGCATGTCACCTACTACTTGGAAGGCTATGGAAATTTGACAGACATGCCATGCATGATGGAGCAAAGAATTCTTATTCTTTCAAGAAGAACAATGTGACTTTCAAGATATAGTCACTATTAGAGGAAGGATAAATGAAGTCATCAGGCCCCAATGTTCTTATGGTTAGTGAGAAGGAGTTCATAAAAACCTTGAAGGAAGGACAGGGAGTAGGATTTGCACTTGTGTTGAAGCCAAAGGAAGAAAGTGACAACAAGACAGTCAAGAAGACAAAGTTTGCCTAAGGAAGTGAAGAAGATGTTGTAGAAGTATGAAGGAATTATAAGTGATGGAAAACCATCAAACCTACCCCCTAAGAGAGTTGTTAGTCACCAAATTGACTTTATCCTAGGAGCTACCCTCCCAAATAAGGCAGCCTATAAGACGAACCCTCAAAAAAATGAGAAAATTGCCAAACAAATTCAAGAACTCCTAAGCCAAGGTCTCATTAGGAAAAACATTAGTCCTTGTGTCTTACCCGCTATCTTAGCACCTAAAAATGGAGGAACTTGGAGGCTTTGTACTGATTCAAGGGCAATAAACAAGATTACCATTAGGTATAGGTTACCAATCCCTAGGATAGAAGACCTAATGTACTGTCTAGGAGAAGCCAAATTTTTCACTAAGATTGACTTAAAGAGTGGATACCACCAAATTAGAGTCAATGAGGAAGATGAATGGAAGACAACATTCAAAATCACAGAAGGTTTATATGAATGGATTTTATGTCATTTGGGCTATCTAATGCCCAATCTACATTCATGAGACTTATGAATGAAGTCCTTAAAGACTACATTGAAAAATTTGTGGTAGTGTATCTAGATGATATAATAATCTATAGAAATACTAAAGAGGAGCATCTCATACATCTGCAGATTATTTTCAAGAAGTTGCATGAGGAGGAATTGATGATAAATTTGGAAAAATGTGAATTCATGAAGCAGGAGCTGGTGTACATTGGGTTTGTATTGTCTCAAGGCAATCTAAAGATGGATCCAAGAAAAGTGGAAGCAATTCTCAACTGGCCTACTCTAAGTACTACAACAGAGGTGATAATTTTTCATGGATTAGCCCAATACTATAGGAAGTTCATTAAGCAATTCAGTTTTATTTGTGCTCCTATGCTAGATACCATAAAAGGATTGGTGAAAACTAAGTTTATTTGGAATGAGAAATCTAACCATGGATTTGAATTTTTTAAGAAGAAGATTTCCACTCAACCAATTTTAATTTTATCAAGCTTTGAGAAGTTGTTTACAGTTGAGTGTGATGCTAGCAATGTGGCTATTGGTGTTGTTTTGAGTCAAGAGGGAAGACCAGTGGCATTCCATAGTGAAAATATCAGTGATTCTAAGAAGTACTCTTCTTATGACCTAGAGATGTATTCTCTAGTACAAGCAATAAGGAAATGGAGGCACTACTTGCTTCCAAAATAATTTATGGTCTATTCAAATAATTAGGCACTTAGTTTTCCAAATTCATAAGACAAGCTTAGTCATAAACATATGAAGTGGGTAGAGTATTTTCAGGCCTACACTTTCAACATTAATCACAAGAAGGGACTAAAAAATAAGGTAGCAGATGCCTTAAGTAGAAGAGCCTTGACTATACAAGAGATACACTTGCAGAGCATGGGTATTGAGAGTTTCAAAGACCTATATGCAGAAGATGAAGACTTTGTAGACATCTATAAGGTATTTCAAGAGTACAAGAATCATTTTCATAGTGAATTATCTGAATATACTATGCAAAGTGATCTATTGTTTATAAAGGAAGTCAATTATGTGTTCCTAGAGGATCAATTAGGGAAAATCAGATTCAAGAGAAACACAATGGTGCACTTAGTGGGAATTTTGGTGTCAATAAGACCCAAGAGTTAGTGCAGAGGTTTTACTTTTGGCCTAAAATGAATTTGGACATTAGGAAGTAAGTAGAAAGTTGTGTGGTGTGTCAGAAAGTAAAGAGCACATATTCAAATGCATGACTTTACCAACCTCTTCCCATTCCTAGTAGACCATGGGAATGCTTGAGCATGGATTTTGTTGTGGGATTGCCAAATACCAAACAGGGAATGGATAACATCTATGTTATTGTAGATAGATTCAATAAAATGGTGTATTTTGTCCCATGCAATACAGTGCATGATGCTTTTCACATAGCACATTTATTCTTCAAGGAAGTGGTGAGGATAAATGGATTACCTTTGAGTATAGTCACTAACAGAGATACTAAGTTTATGAGTCACTTTTAGAAAATATTGTGGTACAAGTTGGTAACTAATCTATCTTTTGGGTTTGAATATCACCCTTAGATAGATGGACAAACTAAGGTGGTCATTAGAAGCCTTGGAAACCTATTAATGTGTCTTACAAATGAGAATGGTCAGACTTTGGATCAACTCCTGGGACAGGAAGAATATGCCTATAATGATACTATAAATAGGACTACTGGTAAGAGTCCCTTTGAAATAGTTTATGGACTACACCCTAGAGGCATACTTGAACTCAGAGAATGAAAGGATGGAGCCAAGGGTAGTGGTTATGATGAAGACTTTACTCACTCCGTTAAAGAGGTGCATGAAGCAGTGAAAATGATTCTAACAGAAAATATAGCAAAGATCAAACAAAATGTGGATGAAAGGAAGAAGGATGTTCAATTTCACATAGGGGATCTGGTTATGGTCCATTTTATCAAAGATAGACTATAGAAGGGAGTACCACATAAGTTGTAGATGAGGAGATTAGGGTCATGTACTACTCTGGCCAAATATGGCAACAATGCATACAAGATTGAACTCCATGAGGATATTGGTTTGTCTTCAATCTTCAATGTAGCATATTTGATTCTTTATAAGGATCCTATCTAGATCTAGACTAGAGCCTTACATAGGTCATAAAGGAGGTAGAAGACCTGAACTTGACCCCTATACCACCTAAGAAGGTAGAGAAGATACTTGACTCTAGGGCCTACAAGAAGACAAGACAAAGAACTTATTATGAGAATTTGATTAAATGACATGGAAAAGGGGATGTAGAGGCCAAATGGATAAAGGAGACTGAATTTAAGAAGTTGGGAGTGGATTCCAACTTACTCAATCCAAAGATGGATTGAAATTTTTTCATTTGTGGAGCATGGTGTAGGAGCACCTAGGCTAATCTCAAAGCTAATTTCAATTTTGGCTTGTACTGACCTTAGCCAAGTCAGTAGTGTTTAATTTTTACCTTAGAAGGTCTTTCATGTTTTTTCCTAGGTGGATTAGACTAGGATCAATCCAACCTAGATGTTTAATACTTTGATAGTGATTAGTGTTAGATCAGGCCTAAAGATGGGAAAATGGGTCTTAAAGCCTTTAACACTTTGGAAAGGGTAGAAATATGCTTAAAATAGTTCCTAGGATGTTTCTATATCATTCTAGGTTGATTAGAGACACTTAGCATTAATGTTGCAAAAAGATGTAAAAGTTGTCACAATATTGCTTAACAACATTTTTACAACTTTTAATGTTGCATGACAACAATTGCAGAATTGGATTCTTTTTGAAGCATCATTATGGGTAGTTTCCATAATGGCCTATAATCAAGGGTAATGCATATTAAGACATCTAGGATCCCATTTCATGAGGCAAAGAGTGATGTAATGCAATTTTGAATGTGAATAGAAGCTCGGAGTTCTGGTTTGTGGACACAGTTGACTTGCATTGTGTTTAAGTGATATTTTATGGACTGAACTATGGGATTTAGTGTTGGATCTGTTTAGTAAGATTTGTTATAAGCATTTTTTTCATTAGTGTAGTTGATTTGAGTTCATTAGATTAGTTTTTGAAGTTTTTTTATAGATAGCACAGTTACTGGTGTAGTTTAGATTGTTTTTGGTTTCATGGCTCCCCCATAGTTCTCCACCGTGAAAATCATCATTGTAATACCTACCCCTTAGTTTTCTTATCTATGTCAATTTTTGATCTCTTTTAGGCCTTCTTATGTTTGTGTTGGTTATTTCAGGTGATTTTAAGGATACTCATGTGTTACTTTTTAGTAGGCTATTGATCCCTTGTTAGTTGTATTATATCATCTATTTATATATGATTTGTGATTATTTCATGTTGGTTATGTTTATGTTATGAAATTATTTTAATTATGGTTTTTTGACAATACTAACCCTATATTTATATGCATATGGATCATTGTGATGTTTTACATTTCTATTTATTGTATTTGGTATGGTATGGGACAAAGTCATAGTTACCTGCTTTGGCGAGACCCACACGATAAAATAGTCTCAACCATTGTTTGCTATATTACATGTATATATGCTCATCTTTGTGATGATAGGTTTGTAGGTATTGGGCTATGTCTTCTCTGAATTGGCAGGAGTGAGCGTGTCCTATCACAATATCTCAATGGTAAGAGAGGGGAGATAATATTCAAGTCCAAATCCATACCCTAAACCCTCATTTTGTCCTAGAACTGGAAAAAAATCTGATTAACTATCCTAGTGTGTGAGTCCGTCAAGTGACGTGGATTCGTGAGCCTGTTTGTGTGTGTTTGGGTGTCTGTTTCAGTTGATTCTCTGTTTTAGTTGTTTATTTGGTTGGATGGGGTTTAGGTGATTTAATGATGCTTTTGAATTGATTTATTTAATGAATATTTATGAAAAATATTAATGTTAAATATTGCACCTTTAATAAGGTTAAAACATTGATATATGAAATATATGGCTATTTAATAATTAAATATTAATTAAATGTCTATATTTAATTATTTAGTCTTGATTTAAATAATTGAGATTTAATAAATATTAAATTTAATTAATTATAATTAGTTGTGCAAAATTGATTTATTAAATATTGCTTTAACTTTCATGATTAATTGATTTATTTAATTGAAATATTCCCACATGCATTTTCAATTTAACACTTTGCTTTCATATTCTAAAATTGAGTTATGCATGCTTTAAGTGAAAATTGAAAATAAAAGAATTATTTTAATTATTAATTAGATAATTTATTTTCCCTTTAGAGTTTTCACTTTTTGAAAACCTAATTGCTTGGTTTTCTATATCCTTGGATTGAAAGCTATTTTGGAGGTTGTTGAATCAAGGGAGAAAGAAAAATCAGGTGATGAAAGATTTGTGAAAGCTTGAGAGCATTTTGGAGCATTTTTTGAATTCTTCTTTGCTTAGAATTATGGAGGTAGGATCTTGTTCATGTCAATTCTAGCTTTCGGATCCCCATCTTCCATGCATCCAAAAATTTAGGATCCTTTGTGTGATCTTCCTTGTTTGATTATTATGTGGTTTATGGATTAAAATTAAAGAAATATGTTATTGGTTCAATTTTGTGATTTCCTTCAAGTTTACATGTTAGATAGGTTTTTCTGGACATAAATATTTCATTTTTGGGTGTTAGATGCAAAATGGGCATTAGGGTTTTCATGTGGAAATGAATTTGTTCAAAATTGCCTTTAAGGTTTCAATTTGGGGAAAAGTCATTTTGAGGGAAAATTGATGATTATTGTCCAAGAAAGGGTTTAAACCCTTGGATATGATAATGTCGTACCTTGAATGTAGAAAAATCCCCTTTGCCAGGTTCTTACCAAAACTAGGATTAGATCTGCATGAAAACAAGTCAAAGGAGTTAATTTGCATGCTTAAAAGAAAGAAAAACTTTTCATGAAAAATAAATTAAATATTAAATTTAGAATGTTTTCTTGTTTGTGTCAAATTGCATGCTTGAGAAAGAAACCCTTCTTGAAAATAAATTAATATTATATTTAGAATTCTTTTCTTGTTTGCATCAATTTGCATGCAAAGATTTCATTTGATTAGAATTCTTTTCTTGTTTGCATCAATTTGCATGCAAAGATTTCATTTGAAAAATATTATTAAATTTAGAATGTTTTTCTTATTTATGTCAATTTGCATGCTTAGTGAAAACTCTTCATGAAAAAGAAATTAAATATTAAATCTAGAGTGTTTTTCTTATTTGTGTCAATTTGCATGCAATATAATTTTATTTTTTAGAAATTCTATTAAAATAAAAAAATAAAAATAAAAAAAGATTTTTTTAGAATTCGCATGGAGTGGTTTTCTATTTTTGAAAATTCTATTTTAAAAAAAAAAAAAAATTTTTTTATAGAATTCGCATGGATTGGATTCTATTTTCAAAAAAAAAATCTTTTTTTTGAATTTGCATGGAGTGGTATTCTATTTTTAGAAATTATATATATATATATTATTAAATTGAATTAAATTAAATTATATAGATATTTTCAATAACGTTTACTTATAATTATATTTAAGTTTTAGTAATTATTGATTAGATTAATTTATATGGTGTGAATGTTATAAATTAATCTATAAAGGCTTAATGTACATTTTCATTGGAAATTTGAATTATACTGTTGTTAGTAATTTTATCTGATAAGCTAATTTGCATAGTGTTACTATAAATGGGTTTATCACCGAAAATTTATTGTCTTTCTGTAGTTGTACTCATTATGCAATGATGTGTCTTCTGAGTGATGGATTGAAAATATTGTGTGTTTCTTTCATGTTTGCAATACTGCTATGTGTTGGTTGTCTGTTGGGATTAGTTGGCTATCAGGAGGTAAAACCATAGGTTTTGGGTTTTCTATTTCTATGATGTTTGCATGCTTCAATGCATGTTCATGTTGTCATCATTTTGGGTCTCGATATTATTACCCAACCTGGTTGTTAAACTAGTCATATGTGATCGTGTGATAGTACTTTATGTGGTATTGGTTAATTGAGAACCAATAGATCTTGTGTGGGAAAGAACCAGATTTGAGAGTTATGTTCTTCTCTTTGATATTATTTATGATTATCTAAGGGTGTATCCCTGCATAAGAGGAAATCAGTGATGAGGTTTATGAGATACCTCTATGATGTTCTTTTGTGAATCTAGGGTAGATTACCTAGTTGTATAGTAGGAGGTAACTTGCAATAAACTGTCGAAGCTCACAAGTGGCTGCTAGGATCATTTATTGTAAGTAATGGTAACAAGTGATAACATAATAATTTATTAGGATGCATTAGTATAATCTAATAAGATATTAATCTGTTAGTGACTTTGTCGGTTTGAGAGGTCATTGGCATCATGTATGGTCACATGAGTGCCGGGATCCATTGAGGGATTTTTAGGACAAAACTCAAGGGTTAGACGTACATGATGACACCTTCCTATATATAGCTTAGGTTATCATACGTGTGTCAGTTACCTCTGGTATTTTTTAGATTTTCTTATTGTGATTCAAAGAGCTTATAGGATCTTCCTATGCATTTCTTTATGATGGTTGTATACCCTTTAATGTTTTTTTTCTTGTTGTATACCCATGTGAGTGGGCCTATTATTATCTCCTCAGCACAGTGGGAGTGGACCTTTGGTTCCATGTGGTCGAGTGGTAGTGATTCTTATTACCATTGAGATCCGATGTTCATCTTCATGCTTGGATGATCCTTATTGTAGTTCTTCTTCTTCTATCTTCTTATTCTTTTGAAGACTTTTTCAGTTTCATGAGTTGTATTTTTGTACCGTATGTGTATATTGGTTAATATCCTTGTAGAGGATGTATTTTATTGTTATGTATTATTGCATACCATGTGACATGTGCAGTGGATGTTGATTCAGTTGTGTATGTGGTCTTTTTATATGAGATGTATATTATTGGATTCGGTTGATGTATCCTTATATCAGTTCTTTATAGTTGTTATTTGTAGATAATTTTGCTTAAGTAATTTTATGTCAAGAAACCCTCAAGATTTGTAACCTTTGTGGAGTTGTACTTATGTATATGTCATGTTATCTCATGTGTTGCTTCCACATTGTTAACATTATTGGTTATAAAAAAAAATTTAAAAAAATTATCCTGTTAACTTAGTGTCATGTTTAGGTTAGTTCTCCTAGGTTCTCTGACGGGGCATTACACTTGGTATCAGAGCACACATTTCTACACTAGGATCTCTGGGAAAATTGTATGCCCATTAGTTGGTTAGTAGTTCATGTCAGCACTCATCTCCTTGTGTCTTTAGAGTCATTGTTCATGATCTCTTATACTTGTGTGTGGTTCTTCCCACTTGATTTGGGAGTGATGTTTAGTCTTGGTTGTTATAGGTGGATACCTACTGAGGCTTGAATTATGCTAGGATCTTTGATTGAAACTCTAGGGTATCTAGTCTTATCGATGCTCATGAAGTTCATAATCATTTATAGGACTATTTTGATAGTGAGTGAATGACTTACCTCTTTGGTTTTGTGTGGATGGGATGAAGACTTGGTGATGGTCATTTGACTGCCTCATCTATTGTAGCGTGATAGTTGATGTATGTTGTAGGTGATATTTTGTAGTGATTAAGTTCTAGTTTGAAGAACTTGTTGCGTGTTTTCCTTCCCTTGAATGATTTGTGGTTCTTGAGTGACCTATTTCTTAGCCTCTTGAGTGTGATGTTATTGATCGTGTATGATTGGACTTGCATTTTGTATTGAATTGACTTTGTTTGAATTATATGAATTGTATTGTGTGAGTGTTGTAATCAGCTCTAATGGAATATGATTGATTATGAAAATTATAAAGTAAAATCTTGGTTGTTCAATACATTGTGCATTGTTTAGAAATATATATCATTCATTTAGGAGTGCATTAACAAATTTAGAGTTGTATCTCATTATTATAGATTGATTTGGTAAAGGACCTAAGTCCCCAAGTAAAATTTTGCATTGCATCCCTTAGTAGAACCCTTGTAACTTTTAACCGATTTGTAGCATTTTGCAAAGGGTTGATTAAATGTTAAAGGTAGTAACATAGTAGAAATCATAATTGCATGAAGTTGCATAAAGATGATGTTAGAAATATAACAATTGTTGTTCCTTGAGTGATTGTGTACATCCTCTAATGCATCTAATGTGAAAGATCTTGTATGTCGTGAAGTGACTACTCCCTTGAGTGTGGCTAACCCTAGTCACCTTGTTAAGTGAAATGATTTTCTTATATTGGTTATTAATTTTGGTTGATTGATATCTTGTTGTGTTGTATGTGGTCAACATTAATTTCTTTTGAAATTTAATATGAATGGATTAGTCACCCAAATCTCTTTTCATTGTCTAGTTTGTGGCATTAGTCATATTTGATTTAATGTTGGAATTGTGCGCTTCTATGATTAACTTTTGAACTTTGGAAGTTCTCCCACTTGAGTTCTTCTTTGAGTTGTACGATGGCTATTCTGAATGTTTGTCATTGTCGACCATGTTTTGTGAGAAGTATTGTTTCTATCATGTTCATTGTGGACCCCTGATAGTATGTATAAGGGAGGACATCATATATATTGCACTGTAATTGAATGTGAGAATGAAATGCATTATGTAAGTTATGTGTTTGCATGAGTGTTGCATTAGGTAAGGTTGCATGAACTATTCAAATTACTATTCAATATGAACATGGATATGTGTCTTTTATATTATTCTTTAGTATGTATGTTTTTTCATGATTTTTGAAAGCATTAAAGATATATACTTAATTCAAAAATGTTAGACGATGAATAAATGATTAAGCAGATGTTTGGTTTATGCTTGAATTTGAGTTATAATACTCCTTATGATTCGTTATGTATATCATAAAATTTAGTAAAGTTGACTTGCATTAGTTCTTTCTTGAAGTGGCAATGAGTGATTGTTGTGATTGGTATCTTCGTTTGGTGTTTATGAATTGGGTGAATCTTCTTGTTTGATCCTTATTAATAGGGGGTGTAGCACTACGATGGAAATCATTTTAATTCTTTACTTGTGTAGTTATCAGCTTCCAGGAGTAAGCCTAGTTCTAGGGGAGGAGGATGTAATACCTACCCCTTAGTTTGCTTGTTTGTGTCAGTTTCTGATCTTTTTTAGGCCTTCTTATGTTTGTGTTGGTTATTTCAAGTAATTTTAAGGATATTCATGCGTTACTTTTTATTAGGCTATTGATTCCTTGTTATTTGTATTATATCATCTATTTGCATATGGTTTGTGATTATTTCATGGTGGTTATGTTTATGTTATGAAATTATTTTGATTAAGATTTTTTGACAATACTGACCCTATATTTATATGCACATGGATCATTGTGATGTTTTACATTTATGTTTGTTGTGTTTGGTATGGTATGAGATAAAGTTGTAGTTACTTTCTTTGGCGAGATCCATATGATAAACTAGTCTCAACCATTGTTTGCTATATTACATGCATATATGCTCATCTTTGTGATGACAGGTTTGCAGGTACCAGGCTATGTCCCTGAATTGGCAGGGGTGAGCGTGCCCTATCGCAATATCTCAATGGTAAGAGAGGGGAGATAATATTCAGGTCTAAATCCATACCCTAAACCCTCATTTTATCCTAGAACTGGACATGAATCTGATTGACTATCCTAGTGTGTGAGTCTGTCAAGTGATGTGGATTCGTGAGCCTGTTTGTGTGTGCTTGGGTGTCTGTTTTAGTTGATTATCTATTTTAGTTGTTTATCTGGTTGGATGGGTTTTAGGTAATTTAATGATGCTTTTGGCTTGATTTATTTAATGAATATTTATGAAAAATATGAATGTTAATTATTGCACCTTTAATAAGGTTAAAATATTGATATATAAAATATATGGCTATTTAATAATTAAATATTAATTAAATACCTATATTTAATTAATTGATTTAATTATTAAGTCTTGATTTAAATAATTGAGATTTAATAAATATTAAATTCGATTAATTGTAATTAGTTGTGCAAAATTGATTTATTAAATATTGCTTTAAGTTGCATGATTAATTGATTTATTTAGTTGAAATATTCCCACATGCATTTTCAATTTAACACTTTGCTTTCATATTCTAAAATTGAGTTATGCATGCTTTAAGTGAAAATTGAAAATAAAGGAATTATTTTAATTATTAATTAGATAATTTATTTTCCCTTTAGGGTTTTCACTTTTTGAAAACCTAATTGCTTGGTTTTTTATATCCTTAGATTGAAAGCCATTTTGGAGGTTGTTCAATCAGGGGAGAAAGGAAAATCAGGTGATGAAGGATTTGTGAAAGCTTCAGAGCATTTTGGAGCTTTTTTGGAATTCTTATTTACTTAGAATTGTGGATTTTGTTCCCCTCATCAGTTATTGAGGTAGGATCTTGTTCATGACAATTCTAGCTTTCGGATCCCTGTCTTCCATGCATTCGAAAAGCTAGGATCCTTTGTGTGATCTTCCTTGTTTGATTATTGTGTGGTTTATGGATTAAAATTGAAGAAATATGTTCTTGGTTCAATTTTGTGCTTTCCTTCAAGTTTGCATGTTAGATAGGTTCTTGTGGGCATAAAGATTTCATTTTTGGGTGTTAGATGCAAAATGGGCATTAGAGTTTTTATGTGGAAATGAATTTGTTCAAAATTGTATTTAGGGTTTCAATTTGGGGAAAAGTCATTTTGAAGTAAAATTTATGATTATTGTCCAAGAAAGGGTTTAAACCCTTGGATATGTTATTGTCGTACCTTGAATATAGAAAACTTCCCTTTGCCATGTTCTTGGCCAAATTGGGATAAGATCTGCATGAAAATAAGTCAAAGGAGTTAATTTGCATGCTTAAAAAAAAGAAAAACTCTTTTTGAAAAAATAAATTAAATATTAAATTTAGAATATTTTTTTGTTTGTGTCAAATTGCATGCTTGAGAAAGAAACCCTTCTTGAAAATAAATTAATATTAGATTTAGAATTTTTTTCTTGTTTGCATCAATTTGCATGCAAAGATTTCATTTGAAAAATATTATTAAATTTAGAATGTTTTTCTTGTTTATGTCAATTTGCATGTTTAGAGAAAACTCTTCTTGAAAAAGAAATTAAATATTAAATTTAGAGTGTTTTTCTTATTTGTGTCAATTTGCATGCAATAGAATTCTATTTTTTGAAATTATGTTTTTAAGAAATTCTATTTAAATAAAAAAATAAAAATAAAAAATAAAAATTAAAAAAAAAAAGATTTTTTTTAAGAATTCACATGGAGTGGTTTTCTATTTTTAGAAATTCTATTTAAAAAAAAAAAAAAAAAATTAGAATTCGCATGGAGTGGTATTCTATTTTTAGAAATTCTATTT
>MU226688.1:2134013-2148224 GCA_018584345.1 Thuja plicata
AAATTATATATATATATATATATATATATATATATATATATATATATATAAAATTGAATTAAATTAAATTATATAGATGTTTTCAATAACGTTTACTTGTAATTATATTTAAGTTTTAGCAATTAATTATTAGATTAATTTATATGGTGTGAATGTTATAAATTAATCTATAAAGGCTTAATGTACATTTTCATTGGAAATTTGAATTATACTGTTGTTAGTAATTTTATCTGATAAACTAATTTGCATAGTGTTACTATAAATGGGTTTATCACCAAAAATTTATTGTCTTTCTGTAGTTGTACTCATTATGCGATGATGTGTCTTCTGAGTAACTGGCTGAAAAGATTGTGTGTTTGTTTCATGTTTGCGATACTGCTATGTGTCGGTTGTCTGTTGGGATTAGTTGGCTATCAGGAGGTAAAACCAGAGGTTTTGGATTTTTTCTTTCTATGATGTTTGTGTGCTTCAATGTATGTTCATGTTGTCATCATTTTGGGTCTCGATATTATTTCCCAACCTGGTTGTTAAACTAGTCATATGTGATCATGTGATAGTACTTTATGTGGTATTGGTTAATTGAGAACCAATAGATCTTGTGTGGGAAAGAACCAGATTTGAGAGTTATGTTGGTTCTCTTTGATATTATTTATGATTATCTGAGGGTGTATCCCTGTATGAGTGGGAATCAGTGATGAGGTTTATGACATACCTTTATGATGTTCTTTTGTGAACCTAGGGTAGGTTACCTAGTTGCATAGTAGGAGGTGGCTTGCAATAAATTGCCAGAGCTCACAAGTGGCTGCTAGGATCATTTATTGTAAGTAATGGTAACAAGTGATAACATAATAATTTATTAGGATACATTAGTATAATCTATTAAGATATTAAACTGGTTAGTGACTTTGTCAGTTTGAGAGGTCACTGGCGCCATGTATGGTCACTTGAGTACCGGGATCCATTGAGGAATTTCTAAGAAAAAAATCAAAGGTTAGACGTACATGATGACACCTTCCTATATACAGCTTAGGTTATCCTACATGTGTCGGTTACCTCTGGTATTTTGTAGATTTCCTTATTGTGATTCAAAGAACTTCTAGGATCTTCCTATGCATTTCTTTATGATGTTTGTATACCCTTTAATGTTTTTCTTCTTGTTGTATACCCATGTGAGTGGGCCTATAATTATCTCCTCAGCACGGTGGGAGTGGACCTTTGGTTCCACGTGGTCGGATGGTAGTGATTCTTATTACCATTGAGATCCGACGTTCATCTTCATGCTTGGATGATCCTTATTGCAGTTCTTCTTCTTCTATCTTCTTATTCTTCCAGAGACTTTTTTAGTTTCATGAGTTGTATTTTTGTATCATATGTGTATATTGGTTAACATCCTTGCAGAAGATGTATTGTATTGTTATGTATTATTGCATACCCTGCGAAATGTGCAGTGGATGTTGATTCAGTTGTATATGTGGCCTTTTTATATGATTTGTATATTATTAGATTCAGTTGATATATCCTTATATCAGTTCTTTATAGTTGTTATTCGTAGATCATTTTTCTTAAGTAATTCTAAGTCAAGGAACCCTCAAGATTTGTAACTTTTGTGTATTTGTACTTATGTATATGTCATGTTATCTCATGTGTTGCTTCCACGTTGTTAACATTATTAGTTATAAAAAAATTTAAAAAAAAATTATCCTGTTAACTTAGTGTCATGTTTAGGTTAGTTCTCCAAGGTTCCCTGACGGGGCATTACACTTGGTATCAGAGCACACGTTTCTACACTAGGAGCTCTAGGAAAATTGTGTGCCCATTAGTTGGTTAGTAGTTCATGTCAGCACTTGTCTCCTTGTGTCTTTAGAGTCATTGTTCATGATCTCTTATACTTGTGTGTGGTTCTTCCCACTTGATTAGGGAGTAATGTTTAGTCTTGGTTGTTATACATGATTACCTACTGAGGCTTGAGTTGTGCTAGGATCTTTGATTGAAACTCTAGGGTATCTAGTCTTATCGATGCTCATGAAGTTTGTAATCATCTATAGGACTTTTTGAGTGAATGGCTTACCTCTTTGGTTTTGTGTGGATGGGATGAAGACTTGGTGATGGTCATTTGACTGCCTCATCTATTATAGCGTGATAGTTGATGTATGTTTTAGGTGATATGTTGTGGTGATTAAGTTCTAGTTTGAAGAACTCCTTGTTACGTGATTTCCTTCCCTTGAATGATTTGTGGTTCTTGAGTGACCTATTTCTTAGCCTCTTGAGTGTGATGTTATTGATCGTGTATGATTGGACTCACATTTTGTATTGAATTGACTTCGTTTGAATTATATGAACTGTATTGTGTGAGTGTTGTAATCAGCTTTGATGGAATATGATTGATTATGAAAATTATAAAGTAAAATCTTGGTTGTTTAACACATTTTGCATTGTTTAGAAATATATATCATTCATTTAGGAGTGCATTAATAGATTTAGAGTTGTATCTCATTATTATAGATTGATTGGGTAAAGGACTTATGTCCCCAAGTAAAATTTTGCATTGCATCCTTAGTAGAACCCTTGTAACTTTTAACCAATTTGTAGCATTTTGCAAAGGGTTGATTAAATGTTAAGGGTAGTAACATAGTAGAAATCATAATTGCATGAAGTTGCATAAAGATGATGTTAGAAATATAAAAAATTTTGTTCCTTAAGTGATTGTGTGCATCCTCTAACGCATCTAACGTGAAAGATCTTGGATGTCGTGAAGTGACTACTCCCTTGAGAGTGGCTAACCCTAGTCAGCTTGTTAAGTGAAATGTTTTTCTTATATTGGTTATTAATTTTGGTTGATTGATATCTTGTTGTGTTGTATGTGGTCAACATTAATTTCTTTTGAACTTTCATATGAATGGATTAGTCACCCAAATCTCTTTTCATTGTCTAGTTTTCGGCATTAGTCACATTTGATTTATTGTTAGAATTGCACGCTTCTATGATTTAATGTTGAACTTTGGCAGTTCTCCCACTTGAGTTTTTCTTGAAGTTGTACGGTGGCTATTCTGAATGTTTGTCATTGTTGACCATGTTTCATGATAATTATTGTTTCTATCATGTTTATTGTGGACCCCCGATAGTATGTATAAGGGATGATATCGCAGAGATTACACTGTAATTAAATGTGAGAATGAAATGCATTATGTAAGTTATGTGTTTGCATGAGTGTTGCATTAGGTAAGGTTGCATTAACTATTCAAATTTCTATTCAATATGAACATGGATATGTGTCTTCTATATTAAGTTTTAGTATGTATGTATTTCATGATTTTTGAAAGCATTAAAGATATAGAATTAATTAAGAAATGTTAGATGATAAATAAATGATTAACTAGATGTTTGGTTTATGCTTTAATTTGAGTTATACTACTCCTTATGATTCATTATGTATATCGTAAAAGTTAGTAAAGTTGACTTGCATTAGTTCTTTCTTGAAGTGGAAATGAGTGATTATTGTGATTGGTATCTTCGTTTGGTGTTTATGAATTGGGTGATTCTTCTTGTTTGATCCTTATTAATAGGGGGTGTAGCACTACGGTGTGAATCATTTTAATTCTTTACTTGTGTAGTTATCGATTTCCAGTAGTAAGCCTAGTTCTAGGGGAGGAGGATGTAATACCTACCCCTTAGTTTGCTTGTCCATGTCAGTTCCTGATCTCTTTTAGGCCTTCTTATGTTTGTGTTGGTTATTTTAGGTGATTTTAAGGATATTCATGCATTACTTTTCATTAGGCTATTGATCCCTTGTTAGTTGTATTATATCATCTATTTGCATATGATTTGTGATTATATCATGTTGGTTATGTTTATGTTATGAAATTATTTTGATTAAGGTTTTTTGACAATACTGACCCTATATTTATATGCACATGGATCATTGTGATGTTTTACATTTCTGTTTGTTGTGTTTGGTATGGTATGGGATAGATTCATAGTTACTTGCTTCAGCGAGATCCACATAATAAACTAGTCTCAACCATTGTTTTCTATATTGCATGTATATATGCTTGTCTTTGTGATGGAAGGTTTGCAGGTATCAGGCTACGTCTTCCCTAAATTGGTAGGAGTGAGCGTGCCCTATCGCAATATCTCAATGGTAAGAGAGGGGACATAATATTCAGGTCCAAATTCATACCCTAAACCCTCATTTTGTCCTAGAACTAGACAAGAATCTGATTGACTATCCTAGTGTGTGAGTCTATCAAGTGACATGGATTCGTGAGCCTGTTTGTGTGTGTTTGGGTGTCTATTTCAGTTGATTCTCTGTTTTAGTTGTTTGTCTGGTTGGATGGGTTTTAGGTGATTTAATGATGCTTTTGGCTTGATTTATTTAATGAATATTTATGGAAAATATTAATGTTAATTATTGTACCTTTAATAAGGTTAAAACATTGATATATGAAATATATGGCTATTTAATAATTAAATATTAATTAAATGCCTATACTTAATTAATTGATTTAATTATTAAGTCTTGATTTAAATAATTGATATTTAATAAATATTAAATTCAATTAATTGTAATTAGTTGTGCAAAATTGATTTATTAAATATTTCTTTAAGTTGCATGATTAATTGATTTATTTAATTGAAATATTCCCACATGCATTTTCAATTTAACACTTTGCTTTCATATTCTAAAATTGAGTTATGCATGCTTTAAGTGAAAATTGAAAATAAAGGAATTATTTTAATTATTAATTAGATAATTTAACAATTTTTGAGTTCATGCCCTAGGCGAGATCAGTGTGCTCGACTAGGTGCACGACAGAGAACAATTGATGTGCAATTGCAGCGGAAAGAGAGGAAGCATAGAAACAAGCATGGTTTCAGAGAGTTAGAGGTCCTATAGACACCTAGTAATGAGATTAGACATTTTCCAATCTATTTATGTAGATTTCCAAGTAGAAATCAGAGGATTGCACAAATATAGCCTAATTAGCCCTATTAGCCCTACATGTCAGGAATCCACTATACAGATGCCTTAGGAACAATCCACTGTATGGATGCCTTATGAACCTAAGACAACCAAAATCTTCAAGGCCTTGAAAAATGGTATCTAAATGTCAAATTATTTTTTGGGTTTATTTGGAAGTTTTGAGAAAGAATTGGGAAAAACACCATGTTTAGGGCTAGTAGACCAATTAGTCCTATTAGGCCAAAACCATAGTCAATATTGAAATCTATTGAGAAAGCCTTAATGCCCTATTTAAATGGGATCATTGGGGAGAAAAATAGTTTATTTATTGATTAATACACCCCTTGCAACACTTATGATGACAATGTGGTGAAGTTGCACTTGGAGACATCCAAGAAGGAGTGAAGAGTTGAAGTACACTTAATGATAGTTACCCCTCAAGGTGAAGAAAAAGGAGACCAACTCATAGATTTGAGTTAGTGAAGTCTTAGGCCAGTGGAGAAAAGACTTGTGAGGTCCTATAAGTGAGTTAAGGATCTTGAGAAGGCTAGGACAAGTAGAGTCCTAGATAGTGTTTGTGCAAGCACACCTTGGAGTGTCTCTATCAGATTCATGCAATGTTATTCATATAATATTCAACATCTTGTCACAATGATCAATCTATGCAACACCAAACAATGTATTGGGGAACTTTTTATCTCATTCTTTCAGAGATGGAGGAAGATTTTTGCAAGATATCCTCGCTAGATTTGGAAACAAAAAAAGATGAATATTTTCATAAATAACCTTGTAACAAAAATGAATCACTACCTTCAACTGCAATGTACTCCAATATTTTGATTAAGTGATTGAGATGGGGACAAAAATTGAAGACACCTTGAATAGGACAAGAGAAATGAAGCTCTATAAAGAAGCCAAGGGATCTTATACTAATAACAATAGTAACCAAGACAAATTAAAGTATTGGAACAAGAATTAAAATGTTTTCAATGATGGGGTAGTAGATGCTCAAAATCTAAAGTGGAAGTAGCCAAGATTTAATTTTTCTACTAAAAATCCTCTGAAGGATTCCAATATTGCATCTAACATATAAATTAATCAAGAATCTAGGTATAAAAATCCACCTTTCATGAATGGTCCTATGTGGATATTTACACCTCTTGGAGACTCTCTTGAATCAGTGTTACACAAGCTTATCACTCAAAAGTTTATTACTCTACCTAAAGAAAGACCATATGAATCACTAGTCAAACCAAAATGGTGGAATGATGCCCATTATTATGAATATCATCAAAACAAAGGCCACATAATGAATGAGTGTATGAAGCTCAAGCATTTGTTACAAGAATTGATATGCAATGAAGTCATCAAAGTGGATGGACACAAGATGAACTAAGATCATACAACATTTAAAACACCTTTTCGTAATTATGAGAATGGAGAGTCATTCAATGCAAAAGGCAATCAGGTGAATTATACCTATTCTAATAATAAGACTGTCAACATGTTGAAAGCTTGGGATTGGCACATCAATGTGATCATAATCAAAGACAAGAAACAAGTTGAATCCACTAACGCAGTAACAAGAGGACAAGCTAAAGTGATGGTAAAAGGAGATTCTTCAAAACTACCTACATCATCAAAACCAACATCAACCAAACAAGCCTCATAATATTCCTCATCTAATTATAGTTTGGTTGGTTAATTGTAGTGAACTCCTACACAAATCTCTATTCTTGAACTACTCAAAATTTCTCCATCACACAAAGAGATTTTGGAAAAGGCTTTGGTTGAAACAAATGTTCCCAACAATCTAGACATAGATAAATTTCAATTCATGGTTGGAAATTTGACTACACCGCACTATTTATGTTTCTCCAAACAAGATGACGATGCTCAAAGTTACCCCCACAATTTTCCTTTACATATAGAAGTGCTAATCCATAAACACAAAGTGAAATAAGTATTGATAGATCAAGGGGTAGACTTAAACATTTGTACTCTAGGTTTGATCGAAGCATTGGGATTCTCAGATGAGGATATTGACCATAAAAAAAGGATAACCATTAGGCATATGATGACGAAGAAAGATCATCTAAGGGGTTAGTAATGTTTCCTATTAGAGTGGAGCCCATGGAAATAAATTTGGTATTCCAAGTGTTATATCATAATCTATTATATAATATTCTCTTGGGAAGACCTTGGATACATGAAATGCAGGAAGTGCCTTAAAATTTCAATCAATGCTTGAAATTTCCTTATAATAGAGAAGAGATCACAATCCCAGCATACACAAGCTATTTTCAATCCTGTAACAATGTCCGTTAATCAAATGAAAGAATAGTCCCACATAAGAGAGAAGCTAAAAAAGAACAACAACTAGAAATCTCAACAATCGCTATACTAAGAGACTTTGAAAAGAAACTAAAATTACAAGATAATGAGATTGGTGAATACAAGGTCATTCAACTAATTTTAGTAACAAAATTAGCTCTCTCACTGAGATCACAAGGAAGACCCTCCTTGTGTACAATGGCAGAAAATCCTAAACCAAAAACTGTCTATAATGGAACTTTTGTGAGAGAATAATTAGTAGCAGAGGATAATGAAGACAATGAGGTATTGAAGTGGTTATACAAGGAAAAGGATGAATCTCATCAAGATGTTAAGCACGTTCAGATCGTAAATCAATAATATGGATGTGGTATCTGTATTATGCAACAAATGAGATATCAAGGACAAGGATCCCTTGGAAAAAATAAGGGAGGTCTTGTCGAGCCAATTATCATGAAATTTTGGGATCCCAAAGATAAAACAGACATATGGTACAAAGGAAGAAATGATCCCACTAATCCATGATGGACCAATTTTTATGAGGAACATGAAGAATATGAAGAGGAAGCTAAAATTGTACTTCTCTCATATGAATAGTTATTACATGTACATGAAGAAAATCATAATTATCAAGGAGAGCCCTACATTCCTCAATTTTTGAGTAATCAAGAAAGCACAACCTTAACACAAGTTATTGATCTCTAAGTTTTGTTGATCATTAGTGTCCCACACTTAGTCATTTATCTAGGCAGTTTTAGCCAGTCATCACTATAGCCGAGCTATCTGGTATAGGCTGAGCTATCTGGCATAGTCATTGCCAAGAAGATAATAGTTGCCAAGTCACACGGTTTCCAAGTTCATTCCATGTCGAGCATCAGAGTCTTTTTGTGCTGAACAAGATAGTTTTGTTATGTATGTCAGGAATGACACCAATTTTGAGGTAAACTATTTTTGGCTGACTTATCTAAGCATTTAATATTTTCAACGGGATAATTATGCATTTAATTATTTGATCCCACTACATGGCATGGAGCCAATCAGAAAATTGGATTGTCCTAAGCGGCATAAGCATTTGATCCTGATCGTTGATCTCGATCTAATTGCCCGATCTGTAAAGTATATTAAGATTGCTTCTTACCCTAATTAGAGTATTGTGAGAGAAGGTATATGCGTACATGAGAGATGTGCAAAGGGTTGTTTTGATAGAGGAAGCATAGATCTAGCAGAGTGAAAGTGCAGTGAGCAGTAGAGTAAAGATATATCAAATTATTAGATTAGAGAAGGTATTGAAAAGAGAAGATCCGTTATGAGCATCATAGTGCATATCGAAGGATCAGATCTTGAGACATTCTAACAAGTGTATCAGGTGAAATCTCTTAACAGATTGGTTCTAATAGACCTTTCTAAATCTCTTAGCCGAGTGCTTAATTTGTTGTAAGTTCAAATCCTTTTAGAAGGTAGATTGTAATGATCTGTAGCTCTTAACCAGGCAGACCTTTAACCAGGTAGATTACAAATTGTGATCAAATTTTGTATCCCTAACAGGCACACTTTATTACTGTAGTAGTGAAGTTTTTTGTGGGTGTCATCCCCACCCCATTTTTACCTTATTGGGTTTTTGGGTTACCAAAATTATGTGTCTTGTGTTATTTATTTACTGTCATGGATGCTAATAGATTATAGATCATTTACATTTATGCATGATTGTGGATCAGTTTTTTTTAAGTGATAAAAAGTTGAAGATCTGATTCACCCCCCTCTTAGTATCTTGCTTTCCCATATTGTATTTCCAACACAAGTATCATCTCAAAGGATAAAACAACCACTAAATGAAGAATCTAATGGAAATATTGATGAAGAAGCATCCATAACACAACCAAATATTCAAACAATTGGAGATAACCAGAATGCTTCTCAAGAAAATGAATCTGATGATAGAACAAATGAACAAGAAAATAGTCATCCTAACCGAGGGAAGCTAGTAATAATAACTCATGTTATAGTCTTGTTGTATTATGCTGAGATAGATTCTAATGAATATGAATGGGACTCATTCTCTGATGTCACAATGGCCATTGAAGTAGACATGATACAAAAATATGTATTCTGATTCGAAGAGGAACAAATCTCAGGTGTAAGACCCTTTGTATTTGGTTCACACCATATTGACAATGAATCAAGTGAGAATAGTGAAATTATTTTTGATCTAAACGATCTTTAGTAAAGTGATGCTATAGACCTTTTTGATACATTTTAAATATATGAACAAAATTCAATCATGACTCTTGAGACAATTGAAACCAATCCTACTGATAACTTGCAAATAGTCCACCCTAAAATTATTGACTAGACCTTGTCTACACCTATGGATATACCTATGCTTCATGATGACCATGCTATATCTTTTTACCTTAATACGATAGAACCTGTAACTCCTTCCACCAGTTAATCAAACATACAACTGAAAAGGGAGAATATCAAGTTTTCTAGTTGCAAAAGAAAAAATAAAATAAATCAAAGATCTAAAGGTGAAAACCATATATGGCAGTCTCCGATTCAAAAAAAGTAAAAATAAAGGGTGTATCTGATAGTGAAAACCTCACCGAGGCACTAGAGGATGGAAAACTTTATATTCTTCTAGAACACTCATAGGAACAATCATTGGTGCTCATAGAACCTACTCAACCTATCAATCTTGGTAAATAAGAGAAGCCACAAATCATACATATTGCTCAATCCTTATCTATTGAAGAGAAACAAGAATTCACATAATTTTTTAGAGAAAAGAAGTTAAATTTTGCATGGTCTTATTCTGATATTCCAAGACTAGATCCTGATATAATCATGCATTATTTGTCTATTGTTCCAGGAGTGAAGCCTGTTAAGAAAAAGCTAAGGAAAATGCACCCTCATATCGCACTCTAGGTAAAAGCAGAACTGGAAAGCTATTAAAAGTAGGGTTTATGAGAGCTATTTAATATGTAGAGTGGATATCTAACATTGCTATTGTATCTAAACCATACAAGTCCATCCCTTGTTGCACTTACTTTCAAGATGTAAACAAGGCATGTCCAAAAGAAGATTTCCCATTACCAAACATAAACGTCATTGTGGATCTCACAATGAGATACGAGATATTATCACTAATAGATGGGTTCTTGGGTTATAATCAAATTTAAATTTCTCCAGAAGATCAAGACAAAAAAAAAAGCTTTTCCTTGGGGTACTTTTTGTTGGAACACAATACCCTTCAGACTCAAGAATGTAGGGGCAACATATCAAAGAGTGATGATTGTAATATTTCATGACATGATGCATAAGAACATGGAGGATTATATTGATGACACCCTATGGAAATATCACAATAGAAAGGAACATCTATAAGATTTATCTAAGATCTTGGACAAGATGGAACACTTTAAACATAGGTTAAACCCAAAGAAGTGTTCATTTAGGGTTACTTTGAGAAAGCTTCTAGGATACATTATCTTAGCTAAATGAATAGAGGTTGATCCAGAAAAGGTAAAAGAAATCATGGAAATTCTACCACCCAAAAACATCAGCCAAGTATGGTCATTCTAAGGCAAGCTACAGTCAATCCAAAGATTCATTGCTCAATTGGATGATAAAGAACAACCATTTTCCAAGCTTATGCACAAAGGTATCACCTATAAATTAGAGGAAGCATGTGAGACATCATTTGATGAAATCAAATAGTATCTTGTGAATCCACAATTTCTAATGGCTCCCATTCTAGGGAAACAATTATTATTATATGTATCAGAAACTAACACCTCATTGGGGGCACTCTTAGCACAACAAGATGAAAATGGGAAGGAATGAGAAATTTATTATATCAACAAAACATTGGTGTATTATAAAATTAATTATACACCTATTGAAAAATATTTTCTTGTAGTGGTATTTGTATCATAGAAATTAAGACACTACATGCTTTCACATTCGATCAAATTGGTAGCAAAAATTGATCCTTAAAAATATCTCCTCAACAAAGCAACATTAATAGGGAGATTGGCTAAATGGGTGGTGATTCTTAGTGAATTTGATATAGAATATGTGGAGTGAAAATATATTAAAGGACACGTTATCGCTGATCAAATTGTTGAGGCACCATTACTAGGAAACAACCCCTTAACAGTGGAATTCTTTGATGAATCAATATTAATGATCACAAAACACTCATGGAAGATGTATTTTGATGGGTCCTTTATGCAACAGGGATCTACAATAGGTATAGTGTTCATCTCATCGCAAGGCTACACA
Source organism: Thuja plicata (assembly GCA_018584345.1). Taxonomy (NCBI): domain Eukaryota; kingdom Viridiplantae; phylum Streptophyta; class Pinopsida; order Cupressales; family Cupressaceae; genus Thuja; species Thuja plicata. The sequence continues at coordinate 2,145,592 of MU226688.1, forward strand.
ATACCCAAGGTATAAAAAATACTACTCCTATGTACCAGCAATATCACAGAATATGAAGCCTTATTTAATGGGTTAAAAATGGCATTAGAATGGAAAACCACAAAATTGCATATCTATGGTGATTCCTAGTTGATCATAAATCAAATCAATAATGATTATCAAACTAAGGATGAAAAGCTGGTACCATACAAAAACATGGTGGATGGTTTGAAAAAGTACTTCATTGGCATTACATTTGAGAAGATTCATTATGAAAGCAATCAAGCAGTGGATGCAATAGCCAATTTAACATCTCTATTACAACTATTAGACAATCAAGTGCATTATGAATTCCTGGTGGAAGAGTTACCTTATCCTTCTGATGACTTACCTGACTCTAAACTAGTGTGCCAAATTGTGAGTTGTGAGTCTCCTTGCTATGGAAAAATCCTTGATTACCTTAAAACTAATGCTTTACCTGAGGGTATATCCAAAAACCAAAAATGAAATCTTATTTTCCAAGCTTCCAAACATGTGATCATAGACGATGATTTGTATCAAAGGGGTTTTGATGGTACCTTACTAAGATGTTTAGAACTTGAAGAATCGAACAACGCATTACACAAAGTCCATGAAGGTATTTGTGGATCACATTTGAATGGTCTTACTCTGGCTAAGAAATTTTTATGAATTGGATACTATTGGACCACAATGGAGAAAGATGCTATAAAATTCACAAAATCATGCAAGAAATGCCAAATTCATGGTAATCTTATACATACACTAGTGAGAGAATTGTTACCCTTTATTACACACTGGCCCTTTCAATAGTGAGCCTTTGATGTGATTGGTCATATTTACCCATCTTCTTCCCATGGACACAATTTCATTATCACAACAATAAAATATTTTATGAAGTGGGTTGAGGCTATACCACTGATAACTACAATATGAAAGAAAATCTCATTGTTTATCCTTAACTATATTATTTATCACTATGGTATTCCCTCATCAATTGTGACAAACAATGGGAAACAATTCAAAAAAAAAGATATGACAAGTTTCATATTACTCAACATTTCTCCTCTATCTATTACCCTAAAGGAAATGGATAGGAAGAAGCAAGCAATAAAAATATTCTAAAGATTCTAATACACACTTTCAATGATTCTGGCAGAGATTAGCATGTTCAAATCAATCCAACTTTGTGGGCCTATCACACAAGTATTAGAACACCAACATGAGCTACTCCTTAATCTTTGGTCTATAATACAGAAGCAATTATTCCTATTGAAGTAGAAATACCCTCTTTATGGGTATCATTACGAGGGTTGATCACAGATGATGACTATAGAATTTCTAGGTTACAAAACCTAGAACTATTGGCTGAAAAGTGGCAAGGTACTTTTTAACATCTACAGGGATATCAAAAGAGAATGGAAAAAGGAAACAATAAGAAAGTCAAACCATGTGAGTTTCAGGTAGGAAATTTAGTGCTACGTGAAAATCCCAAAAATCAACAACACAGAGAAAAGAAAGACAAGTTTGAATTGAATTAGTTAGGACCTTTTATCATCACAATAGTATCTAGATCTGGGGCTTATCATTTGGCCACCAAAGAAGGAGATCTGTTTCCTGATCCAATCAATACCAAATATTTGAAGCGGTTCTATTCCTAGCTTGTTATAAGTAATCGTTTTACAGTGGAAAAAGTCCTGAAGAAATCCAAAAATAGTGGAAAAAGTCCTAAAAAATCCTAAAAAGCAGAAAAATAGTTGTCCCAGTGAAAACCTGGCAAACAGGCACTTGGGCAACATAAAAAAAATCAAATATATAAAAATACAAAAAAATTGAAAAATAAAAAAAATGTGCCTTGGTGAAAACCTGGTAAACAGATGCCTGGGTAGAAAAATAGCAATTTCACAAGTGATGAAAACTTGGTAAACATGAGCCATTTGTCAACTAGCTGCTCCATTTATCAATTCTCTATTAATTCTGCAACATTTATTTATATTCTCGTGTCATGCCCCAAAATCTGGGCACTTTAACCTTAAATCTAAAGATCAAAATTTTCTTTTCAAACATTATATATTAACTATGGAAGATGTAGTATTTCCTTTCTTTAATACACCTATGCAATTTCACAAATTAATTTAATTGAAAGTTTAAAATATATTAACAACATCGATTAAATTTATAGTCCTTAAGATTCATTTTCCACTACTTTTAGTAAAACATTCATTAATTCATTTTGGGATAACCATCATTTCAAATAAAGATTCAAATACTTATTTTATTAATAGAAATAAACAACTCAAATTTCAAAATACAAGAGATTACATTTTTCAAAACCTTTCAAATTTTACAAGGACAAAGCTTGAACAGAAACAAGTCTTTGAGGGAGAAATTGCATCCAAGACACCAAGGCATCGGTTATACTTTCAGAATCTTTTTCTGAACCTGCAAGAATATCAAGGTTGACCATGGAGGCTCACCTCCCAACCTAGGCCTTTGCAAGGCCACCCCCGAGCTAGGGGATCCAGAACTGAACCAGGATACATACACACATAACAACCAGGAAACTGAAAATAGGAACACAAGAAAATACCCATTACCCAAGGATATACATAGGTCTCCAAAAGAAACCTGAAACA
>MU226688.1:2188746-2247327 GCA_018584345.1 Thuja plicata
GTTAATTTTATTGGGATATGTAATGTTAATTAAATATTGATCCACGTCATTTAATGTATGGGTAATCGTAATTAATGCATGGTTTCAAGATTTAATTAGAGACTACTTTGGAGAAGTAAATGTAATGGAATGATGGAATGATCCATTGGATTTGACCTAACCTAAGATCTATGATCTTGATTAAGCAGCAAAGATTTATCTGACCTAGACAAAGAGGTATATGTTAACCTCAAGGGTTTATTCATTAAGTGTGGAAGTGGATGGATGTATGCAAGAGGATTGCATAGTTGATTTACTGATCGACATGACCTAGTAGAGAAGGCTGAATACAGAAGCAGAGAGTTGCATGTGTGATTTCTTGATGGATTTCCAAGCAAATCAAAAGATTGAAATGACAATGCAGGCCATCCAGTAAGTTAGCATCAGAGCTGTAATTGGATCTAAATTTGCAAAGTAAGTTGTATGTATCAGATCACAACTGCTGATTACTTTCTAACCATTGTATGAGTTAAAATCCTTTAACAAGGTTGACCTAATAGTCATTTGTATAAATCCTCTAACAAAGTGACATTCAGGTGGAATGTTCTAAGTCCTCTAACAAGGCCACTCCTGACAGGGTGATTAAATCCTTTAACTAGGTCACACCTAATAGTGTGTTATTGTAACCTTTAACAGGGTTGGCTCCTCACAGAGCTCACTTCAGAAGAGTGAAACTTGGTAGCATGTTACTAGTGGTTTTTCCCATATTGGGTTTCCATGTTAAATACTTGTGTCAACTTGTGTGAATGCTTATGGTTTATTTTACTATTATGTTTCTACAAGATAATTACATTAGATAGTAAACTGCATGATTAAGTTGTTGACATATGCTACTGCTACCAAGTAAATCTGAAATACAGAAAGATTTATTTGCTACATCTAGACCTGAGGATAACTGATTCACCCATCCTCTCTCAATTATTCTAAATTTATTCTAACAAGTACAGCTCAACAAAGGTTAGAAATATCGAGGGTTCCTTGACATAGAATTACTTAAGTAAATAATCTACAAAGAACAACTATAAAGAATTAACATAACAATACATCAATTGAATCCAATAATATACATCTCATATAATAAGACCACATATACAATTGATACCCAAGGTATACAAAAGAATCAGGATCCAATGCATAAGTTGCAGGGCATGAAATAATACATAACAATACAGTACATCCTCTAAAAGGATATTAACCAATATACACATATGGTACAAATGTACAACTCATGAAACTGAACAAGTATCCAGGAGAATAAGAAGATAGAACTGCAACAAGGATCATCCAAGCATGGAGAAGAATGTCGAATGTCAATGGTAATAAGAAGCACTACCACCCGTCCTCGTGGAACCAAAGGTCCACTCCTACCATGCTAAGGAGATAATAACAGGCCCACTCACACGGGTATACAACAAGAAGGCAACATCAAAAGTATACAATCCATCGTAAAGAAATGGATAGGAAGATCCTAGAAGCTTTCTAAATCAGAATAAGGAATCTACACAATACCAGAGGCACCTGACACACGTAGGATAACCTAAGATGCATATACTGCTAATAAAATGTGCTTCACAGAAGAGAGGTACCAAATGAAATGTTGCAAAAAGAAACATAAGAAAATGCTTTCAGGAAAGTAGTACTTGAGAAATACAGAGCTGCACAAGAAAAAAATTGACTAAGCTATGGTGAATACTATACAAAGTTGCGCAATATAGTAAAAAAATACCAAATGCTACTGGTGAGATCCAAAAAAAGATATAATCCAGACAAGTTGTGCTAGAGAAGAGTGTGAGGGCTGCAAGAGGAAGGTGGACTTTGAGACTAGTGCGATGGAAATGAGAAGAGAGACCGCTTCAAACAACAATCAAAGATAAAAGTTTTAGATACTTTTGCGATGAAAGAATATAAGAAATGTTGCGCATGTGGAAGAAATATGCAGGTGAGATGCTGCACAAGGATGTAATCAGGTGGGCTACATAATGAATAAGGAATGGGCTTCTCAATGAAAAGAAATGAAATGTATGTTGTGCTGAGAGGAGTGGAAAAGCAAGTAAGGATGCATGGGATAGAATGTTGAAAAAACAAAGATAAAGATTAGAGAAATATATATTTAAACCTGTAGAGAAAAAAGTTAGAAATCAGATAAAGTCTGATAAATATAGAGAGATAAATTAAGAACAGAGATTAAAAAAGATGAATATGAGATCTTAAGTTAATTCTGCAATAAAAAAGTTTGATATATAGATTTTAGAAAATCTTTAAAGGAAGGAAATATGTTAGACCACTGAAATATAAAAATCTGAATATACAAATCTAAAAATAGGATAGATAGAGAAATGGATGAAAATGCATGAAAGAGAAAACCCTTGTAGTTGCTCGACAAAGGGTGAGGTTAGTACGTTAAAAAAACTTGGAAAAGAGATGAAACAACAAAGATTTGTAAAAAAATGGAAAAAAAATCCCTACAAACAAGAGTTAGATCAATAAAAAGACTGATTTCTTCTCCTCAATGGAGATATCTTTCAAGTATTCTTGCATGCAACACTCAAAACAATGATTAAACCAGCTCTGATACCATGTTAGAAACATAAAACAAAATGGAAAAGAGATAAAGAAAGAATCCAAGAGAGTGCAAAAGGAAGAGTTTTACACACACACACACACACACACACACACACACATATTTTCCTCCAATAGATCAAACACAAGTTCACCAAAATGCTTCAAGAACAACACAAGAACTCAAAGATTTTGAAAGGGGAAAAAGAAAGAAAAAACCCCTTGTGTATAATATGAATGAGGGAAAAATACTAAAGAAAAAGAGAGAAAGAGAGCAATAAGCTCATTACAATAATGAGAGCAAGTTTGAGAATGTGAAGAGAAGTGAGAAAATAGAGAAGATTATTGAGCAAGTGTGTGTAGAGGCATCTCTTAAATAGATATGAGTGGAGGATTTTTCATGTAACTCACATCTCCTATGAATGCCACATTCACATTGAGTGTGTGCCAAATATGAGATTCCTATTAAGGAGGAATATCTAATTTCCTTACTAAAGGAATTACAAATATGAGACAAGACCTTGGTTTATAAAATACCAAGGAAAGATTATAATTATAACAAAGGTGTCAACATGTATGTCTAACCCTTAAGTTTCATCCTGGTAGTCTCTCTGGACCCCGACACTCAAGTGACCATACATGGTATCAATGACCTCTCAAACAGACAAAGTCACTAACTATGCCAAACACACACCTCTCAAGGTAGAAAGCATCTTCTCATTCTCCATCTTAGCCTATAGTAGAGCTCAAGCATGGGTGAGGAACCTTAACTTATTAGATTATTCTAAATCCCCTAATAAATTATTATGTTATCACTTTTTATGATTACTTACAATAAGTGATCTTGATAGCCACTTACGGGCCCTGACGCTTATTGCAAGCCACCCCTACTACACAACTAGGTAACCTACCTTAGGTTCACAAAAGAACATCACAAAGGTATAACATAAACCTCATCACTAATTCCCACCCGTTAAGGAATACACTAGTTCTCAATTAACCATAACAACTCAAGGTACTCTCAAAGATTCACATAAGACAAATTTAGACAAACCAGGTTGGGTAAAAAGATCGAGACCAAAATCGATATCAACATGAACATGCACTGAAGCACACAAGACACCATAAAGAAATAGAAACACCCAAAACCTTTGGTTTTACATCCTAAAAGAAATCTGATCCCAACAGACACCCGAAACATTACAGTTCCATAAAATAGAGAAACACACAATATATAACATTCACTCAGATATATCATGACATGATAAATACAATTCCAGAAAGAGCTAACAAAAATCAGTGATAAACTCATTTATAGTAAGCACTATACAAATTAGTTTATCAAATAAAATTACTAAAAACACTATAATTAAATTTTTTAAAGAAAATGCACAATAAGCCTCTATAGATTAATTTATAAAATCTACCTTATATAAATTAATCTATTTAATAATTACTAAAATTTGAATATAATTACAACATGTAAGAAAATACAAATGTAACATTTAATAATAGGTATTAATATTATTCCTCTAATATTAATACTATTATACATAATTTATTAAATCACATATACTAAAACAAAGCTATTTAAAGATAAATTATTTAATACTAATAAAACCATATATATTAATTCATTAAATTTTATAGCATCTTTTTAAAAAAAAAAACTTTTAATAAAACATAATTTATATAAATTAATAATAAAAACTTTATAAAATTTAATAAAACAAATTTTAATTAATCTAAATAGAACATATCCTAAAATTTAATATTTTAAATAAAAAAAAAATTAAAACTAAAAAAAACAATTTTATGGGGGGCTGGGGAGCCGTGGGCCCTTGTGGTTTAAACCCCGCCGGCCGCAGTCCCACGCGCGGCTCATTGCACCTGCAGTGGGTATCGTGGTGGTACTGTGGTCCACAGCAGTGCAATGGGTCCACAGACCCCCGCAGGCCCACTGCCTTAGGCAGTGGGTATCTGCGATGCGCGCTGCCCACGGGTGGTGGGGGGTGTGGTGGCCCCCGCCACCCACTTCAACTTTTTTTTTTTTTGAAATTTTTCTTTTCTAAAACAAAACTTTCTTTTTACCTTTTTAATATATGTATTTTTTTAAAAAAATTTAATTTGCATTTAAATTAAATAACCCTTTTTTTTATACTTTAAAATTCACACAAGTCTGTAAAAATACAACAAGCACCCATCTTTTAAAATTTAATTTTTCATTTCCAGCAACACTAATAATAAATTTTTTAAAGGCAAGGGATTCTATTTTTTTTAAAAGCCAAAATGAATGATTTTAAATAAAAGAGATATATATCTTCAAATAAAGAATCAAGAAGGGATTTCTTATAAGAATGCAAATACGGGAAATATATTTTAAATTTAATATTAATCTATTTTCAAAAAAAGTTTTTCAAGCATGCAATTTAACCTTATTGTTATGTTTTCATGTAGATCTGGATCTAGGATTTCGACAAGAATCTGGTAAAGGTGAAATTTCTACTTTCCAAGGTAAGGAATTTATAGATATGAGGGTTTCAATTCAATTTTTGCAACAATAAAAAATTTCTCATAAAAAAAAGACTTTTTCACAGATCTAAAACCCTAAGGGCAATATTGAAAACTAAATCATTCAAATAAAAGCCTTGATGCCCAAATTATAACCAAAGCAAATAAATGAAACCCTTAAGCCCAAAACACAAATCTGGCATGCAATTAAGAAAGAAAAACCAGAGAATTGATCCAATAACCTTTCCTTCCAATTTTAAGAAAAATAAACACATGATATCAAATAAGGAAGAATCAAGCACAAGATCCTAGCATTCCAGATGCATAGAAGACAGGGATCTAGAAGCTAGAATTATCAAGATCAAGATCCTACCTTAGTAACTGATGAGAAGAACTAATTCTTATCCAAAGCAATTCACAAATCTAAAATGCTCCAAAATTCTCCTAAGCTTTCCACAAATCTCCAATCACGTGAATTCTCCTTCTCCTTGATTGAACAACCTCCAAAATGGCTTTCAATCCAAATATATAGAAAACCAAGCAATTAGGTTTTCAAAAAGTGAAACCCTAAAGGGATTGGCCTTTATTGATTGGCAGCTCACATGCTTAGATCCTCGTTGGGATGTCTTGCAGGTCTGAACCCTCCATAAAAAAAGTGAAACCCTAAAGGGATATTAATTAAAAATAAAATTGAAAAGAATTTCTTTATTTTCAATTTTCACTTAAAGCAATGCACAATTCAACTTTATAATATAAGAAAAAAGTCATAATTGAAAATGCATGAGAATATTTCTATTAAAATAAATCAATTAATCATGCAACTAAAAGTAATACTTAATAATTCAACTTTGCACAATTAATTACAATAATTGAACTTAATATTTATTAAATCACAATTATTTAAATCAAGACTTAATAATTAAATCAATTAATTAAATATAGGCATTTAATTAATTTTTAATTATTAAATAACCATATATTTAATATATCAATATTTTAACCTTATGAAAGGTGCAATTATTAACATCAATATTTACCATAAATAATCATTAAATAAATCAAGCCAAAAACATCATTAAATCAACTAAAAACCATTCAAACAGAAAAACAACTGAAACAGACACACAAACACACAAAGAAAGGCTCACAAATCCACGTCACTTGACAGATTCAGATAGGATAGTCAATCAGATTCTTGTCTAGTTCTAGGACAAAATAAGGGTTTAGGGTAGGGATTTAGGCCTAAATATTATCTCCCTTCTCTTACCAATAAGATATTGCGATAGGGCACACTCACTCCTCCCAATTCAGCGAAGACGTAGCCTGGTACCTGCAAACATGTCATCACAAAGATGAACATATGCATACATATAATATAACCAACAATGGTTGAGACTAGTTTATCATGTGGATCTCGCCGAAGCAAGTAACTACGAATTTGTCCCATACCATACCAAACACATCAAACAGTAATGTAAAACATAACAATGATCCATGTGCATACATATATAGGGTCAATATTGTTAGAAAACCATAATCAAAATGACATCATAAAATATACATAACCATCATGAAATAACTATAAATCACATGTAAATAGAAGATATAACACAACTAAGCAATGGATCAATAATATAATGAAAAGTAATACATAAATATCCTCAAAACCAACTGAAATAACCAACACATACATGAAAAGGCCTAAAAGAGTTTGAGAACCAAAATATAAAAGAAAACTAAGGGGTGGGTATTACATTCCTGTTGTGGAATAAGTGCATAAGGGCATCAAGATTTTTCAATATGTATTTCCCAATATGGTCCCAAGTATTCCCTTGATGGATGAATGGTCTCAAATTTGTGCTCATAATGGATTTAGTATAGAAAGGCATAGAGCCATAGATTTTATATATATTTATGGTTTCCCAAATGCTATGTCCCCTAAAATTAGAGATAAATTACCAAAGGTTCAATGACTTAAAATGTGAGTCAGCAAAAGGCCAACATATACATGAAAAGGCCTAAAAGAGTTCGGCAACCAAAATAGAAAAGAAAACTAAGGGGTGGGTATTACATTCCTATTGTGGAATAAGTGCATAAGGGCATCAAGAATTTTCAATCTGTATTTCTCAATATGGTCCCAAGTATTCCCCTGATGGATGAATGGTCTCAAATTTGTGCTCAAAATGGATTTAGTACAGAAAGGTATAGAGCCATAGATTTTATATATATTTATGGTTTCCCAAATTTTATGTCCCATAAAATTAGACATAAATTACCAAACTTTCAATGGCTTAAAATGTAAGCCAACAAACAAACACCTTTAGAAATTCAATAACCTAATGGATGATTATGAGATTGATCACGAGGATATGATTATCAAATTTTTTGTGCAGACCTTTTCTAATTACGCTAGAGATTGGTTTTCAATATTTTTTCCTAATTCAATTATCTCTTGGAAAGAGTTTTAGTTCACATTCAATGAGAAATTTGGTGAAAATGTTTGTCTATCCACAATGATTGATGATTTCATGAATATTCACATTCTGAATGATGAAATGGTTCATGAATTCAATCTCAAATTCATGAAGGCTTTAAAGAAAATTACTGAGAATTGCACGCCCTGGGATGCAATGGCATTAGTAATTTATTTGGGCACACTTGATAAGAAGATGATCTACCATCTAAGAAAAAAAGTGCCTCAAAATTTGCATCAGAATTTCCAACTAAGAATGGACATGGAGGGGATGATGAATTATGGAGTAGTAAAATTTCCTAATTCTATTAGTGTAGTTTCTCATAGAACTACATGCAGAGTTGAATGGAAAGAACCAAAGGTTATAAGTAATTTTCCTAAATGTTACTAGCTTGCTAATCTGAGTTTTGTTTTATCCCAAAATGTTGGTAATGTTTCTTTAGATTTCATCTATGAACCATTAGGTGAGGGAATGAACATGAATAAACAAAATGTATTTTAATCAACATTCACACCTCACATATGTACTAAGTTATGCATTTTGAATGGGGTGAAAGAGCGGGAAAATAAATGACTACATGTTTTTGACTTCCAGTGTGCACGGGTGTTTGCAGATTGCAAGCAAGGAGGGTTCCAAGTCAACGAAAGATGGGGATGGAAAAGACCCTAATGGGGACCCATGGGATGGTCTTTTCCTATTGAACTGGGTGGAAGGGGGTACGTCGCCCCATGAACCTCCATGGGGTTTAAAGGACTTGGAATTTGTGGACCCTCCTAAATAGTGGTTTGCATTGTCTAGTGTCAATCCTAGTGGAAAATTAGTTTTTCTCGAGGTCTACAACCAATCCAACCTGCAGAAAGGTGAGTTATCCATCTTTGTTCATGGCCCACTAATAGATCATTCTATATCGGCAATGGATCTGACTTTGGTAGGGAAGTTTCTTAGGCCTAGACCTAACATGATATTGTTAGATCTCTTACTAAAAGGAAATGGAATTTGAAAGGTTAGGTGGATATCACTGCAATATTAAAGGGATTTTTATCTTTTGACTTTTCCAACCAGGAAGATATGGACTATGTCTTATGTTGTGGTCCTTGGATATTTGGAAAAAATACTCTCTAGCGATCTAAAAATGGAGTCCAAACATGGATTTTAATTATACTTTTTTTGTGACAGCTCTAGTATGGGTCAGGTTACCGGGTCTTCCCTTGGAGTTCTGTAATGATGATGTTTTTAAGGGGTTGGCCTTGTCTATTGGAGAACTATTGTCCATTGATCCTTTAACAATATCTATAATGAGATTGGTCTATGCTAGGATCTGTGTAAATGTTCATCAGTTTTTGGATTTACCATCTTCTATAGAGATTGTATCTAAATTGGGGAAGTGGCATTAAGAGGTGGAAGGTAATCCTCCTATGGAAGATTCTTCACACAAAGATGAGGGAAGTGGAAAACAACAAAAGAAAGAAATGGAAAAAAAGATCAAGGAAAGTAGAAAAGAGAAGAATGTTAATGAGGCTAAGATAAATGAAAGCAACCTAGGAAATCCTACCATGGCTGGATTTGATGATGGAAAGGAACACGGTGATGATAAATCTGACTCTAACCTAGAAGAAGGGAAAGTAAATGAGAGTGTTGGATCTCTGACTAAAGAGATCGATATTCCTACTAGGGTAGAGGACTCGTATCAATCAGACCAAGAAATACAAAAGGAGATCTCTATGGAGGATGCTCAATAGTGTAATGTCTTGGGTGGGGATTCTTCTCTAGACATCTTAGGTCTCTAGGATTAGGAGTATGTGAAATATACTTACCCGAAAGACTATAATGCTTATATCAGCCAAGAAAATGGGAGTGGAGAGCGGATGATTACATAGAGAAATGATTGTGGAATTTTGGCTCTATGCAAAAGAATGATGGGAAAATAAATAGGAAAATGGGAGAAGACCAATTATCTTCATCTACCTAGAGTGGGATGGAAACCAAAGGAAGAATGAGAGAGGATGTTGGAACCCCAAAAGAACAAGCTAGAAGGAAATCGATCAAATAAATGCGTGAGGAGGAAAGTAAACAAAATATAATAGATAAAAACAACTAACCATCCCAGAGTGTACCCCTGGTAAAAATGAAAATAGTGTCATGGAACATTAGGGGTCCCAATAGTCCCCATAAACAAGATATTCTGATAAATATGGTCAAAGTCTATAAACTGATGTTTTTGTAATCTAAGAAACCAAATTGACAAAAGAAAAGGTTGAGAAAATTAGGATGTTTAAGAATTGTGGAGTTGCTAGTAGTAGCTCCGAAGGTGCTTTAACAGGAATGACAATGTTTTAGAATTAGAACTTCATTCAAGGGGAATTATTTCTTGTTGAGGATAATTTAGTTGTTGTTAAACTTCATGATACTAGAGATGGTTTACATAGATCATTTCCAATATGTATGCTCCTAACACCAAGGCTGGTAGAGAGAAATTATGGAATAATATTGTTACTAGTAGAAAGAATTTTCATGACTTTTAGTTTTTTTGTCATGGGTGACTTTAACACCTCTCTAAGGGATAGTGAGAAGTTGGGAGGGGTGCATAGTCAATAGGGTGGTAGATTAGACCTTACAAATTTCATTAACTAGTAGGCTCTGATGGAGGTTGATCTCCAAGGGGTCAATTTTACCTGGTCTAATAGAAGAATAGGGGAAGAGTTGATTCAGGTCCGTCTAGATAGGGATCTTATCTCGAATGGTTAATCAGGTATTTTTTCTTTATTACTTCTATTTCTAGAATTAGGTATGATCATTTTCTGATATTTTTGTGGCTGACCCTATCTCGGGAAAGAGAAACTATCTGTTTAGATTTTTAAAAATGTGGCTTTCCAATCCCAAATTTGAAGATTGTTTCAAAGAATGGTGGGATATTAAAGTGGATGAGACAACTATATTCTGGGTGGAAAAGAAGATTAGACATGTAAAATATAGGGTCAAGAAATGAAATAAGGAAGTATTCAAAGATATCATTGTTATAGAGTCTGGTATTCAACTTGACTTAAAAGAGGTTCAAGATAAAATCCAAGTTGAGGGTTATTCTCAGAAATTATTGGATATGGAGAATGAGACCCTTGTGAAATATCATATCATTTCTAAGGAGGAGACTTACTAGAAGCAGAGATCCCGATCTCTTTGGCTTAAGGAAGGAGACAAAAACACCAGGTTCTTTTACATGACTAATATTAAGCATGGAGTGATGAATCACATATCTCACCTTAATAATGATAAAGGAAGATTGCAGAAGGAGGATTATATGAGGAGTGAGCTGGGTGGTTTCTTTTCTTCCCTCCTGACTACTAGTTCCTCACTAAATCCTGAGTATCAAAAGGAGTTGTTATCTACTAACTCGGATATTATTAATGAGGACCAAAATAATCTCCTAAGTGATATACCTTATTCCATATAAAGTAAATATGTCATCTTCTCCTTTGATGGTGATAAGGCCCTGAGTCCTGATGGATTCCTGATGTTTGTGTTTCAAAAATTCTGGTCTATCATGGGAAAATAAGTGTTTGATGTTGTCAAAGAGGTTTTTCGAGCTCAGAGGATTATGAAGGAAATCAATGCCACCTTTCTTGTGCTGATTTTAAAAAATGTTGGAGCTGATCCAGTGGAACTCTTCAAGCCCATCTGTCTTTGTAATTCTCCCTATAATATTTTTTCAAAGGTATTGACTACTAGAATTATGAATTTTCTTCTTGGCATTATTTATCCTCAGCAAAATGGCTTTGTCCCTAGAAGGAAAATATTGGATTATTCTATCACTATTCATGAAAATATTCATTCTTTCCAGAGCTCTATCAACCAAGGATTACTTATGAAGGTGGATCTCTCCAAAGATTATGATAGGGTTGATATGCACTTTTTACTCAAATTTATTAAAGCTTTTGGCTTTGGAAAAAAGGTTATTCACATGATCTTCCAACTTATCTCTACTTCTTTGGCTATTGTCATGGTTAATGAGTCTTCTTCCCATTTTTTAAAAGCCACTAGAGGTTTGAGGCAAGGAGACCCAATCTCTCCAATTCTCTTTTCCATATTAGTGGAATTCTTGGGGAGATTTTTTAGAAACATAAAATGTCTGGAGAAATTTAGGGGCTTAAACTGTCTTCCCATCCTCACACCTAGTAACATGAATAGTTTGTGGATGATACTATATTGATGGGTGTTGCTACTATTAAAGGGGCTAGAAGTATGTGATGACATGTAACTGATTGAATGTTTGAAGATGTTAATTTGATCACCAAAATGTAGAAGGATAATGCAAGACATTAAATCAGTTAGTGGATTGTATTGTCATTGATGTCAACTTGATATAATCTAATCGGTTATAATAATAGTGTAAAAGAATTTAGAGAATCAAAGAGATAAAGATTATGCTTTCAGTAATGCATACAAGACAATTATTCACAATGTGACTTCAAACACTGACGGTTAGTGAAAACTGATGGATAGAGATCACTGAAACTCAAGTCACAGTGATGCCCGAGCAAGAACACTGACGAGCATTACCAATGAGAAAAATTACAAGCATAACCAAAGGCTAGAAACATAGTGTAAACCGATGGAGGGCCAAAAGTATATTTAGAATGATAGGAAGAACTTCAAGTTCACCAACGCGTTGCTCCAACTCTTGCAGCCAATCTCTAGTGCGGGGTTGGTGAGTGGCAGAGCCACACCCCATCCGCACACCATCATTGACCGGTTGATCCAGAATCGCATCCTTAGTACCTTCCATGAAATCTTTATTTTATTGAAACCTTTAAGATCTTTAGTAGTATAACACGTTGTTGAATCAGATGGCTCTGATACCACCTATCACAGGCTCAGAGTGAACTCATGTAGCACTGGATAAAAGTCTACGCATATGCAGAAAAGTGGATCGACCAAGTTTTCCCCATTTGAGTTGGCTAATGGGCAGCAGCCGCTTATGCCTCATACAGTGATGAAAGGTTATAATGGAGCCAATGATGATGTGGCTGGGCTTTTATCAAGTTGGAATGAGAAGGTTGATTTGGCCAGGTATCACCTCACCCAAGTAGTAGACTGAATGAAGAGGTTTGCAGATTTACATCGCAGAAAGGTGGACTTTCAGGTTGGTGACAAGGTGTTGCTATGCATGGACCCAATTCAGTTCAAGGTACAAAAAGGGCTGAGCACATCTTTGGTGCAGAAATGGGATGGCCCATTTGAGGTCATGAAGAAATTCAGACTAGTGGCGTATAATTTAAACTTACCCATGCATCTCTGCGTTCATCCAGTCTTTCATGTTTCATAGTTGCATTTGCACTATGCAAATGAGGAAGATTTGGTACGCAACATTCCTACTCAGGGTCCAGAAAATGTGATGGACAACCCCGATTGGCGAGTTGCTCTGGTGAAATCCATGCATTCAAGAACCTATGGGAAGAAATTTTTCCATGATTTTTTGGTAGTATGGGAAGGAACAGATCCTGAAGCAGTGAGCTGGGAACGCGGTGAGACCTTGTGGAGAGACGAGGAGAAGGTTATGCAGTTCCTTGAGTCGGGGAACTCTTTGGAACCAAAGTGAGTTGTGGTGCATCAACTCCCATGTGCCTACAAGGTGCTAGCATATCAGTGTCGAGGGTGTCACCATGATTTAACCGAAGCTATCAAAGAGTTAAGATACCGAAATTAACTTGAGTTTAGCAATGACAAAATATCTAGCTGGCAGAGCTAAATATGGAGTTAACTGGTAGTTATCTTTATTTTCATCGACAAGATAAAGCTAAAGATAAGTAATGGATTTAAAGCTAAAGCCAGAGATAAGTAGTTATCTTTGTTTTGAGGGAGTGTTGACCAAAGCTATCAAAGAGTTAAGATACTGAAATTAACTTGAGTTCAGAAATGAAAAAATAAAGCCAGAGATGAGTAGTTATCTTTGTTGTCATCGACAAGAAATAGCCAGAGATAAGTATTTATCTTTGTTTTGAGGGAGTGTTGACCGAAGCTATCAAAGATTTAAGATAGCAAAATTAACTTGAGTTCAGAAATGACAAAATATCTAGTTGGCAGAGCTAAATATGGAGTTAACTGGTAGTTTTGGCATAGTCTAAACTATGCCAAAAGTGAACTCTTGAGCTTGATAGTGGGATTATGCTAAATAGATTGGGTGTGAAATGACCCTAAAAAGGTATTGTAGCAATATATCTAGATCTAACGATGGATGTGAGTTAAAGTGAAGAATCTAATGTTTACGCAAGTGAATCAATGGATGGATGCGATTTGGGAATATAGCCATTGAAGTCCTTTGTGAAGATTCCCCATGCAATGCAGAGGATGTTCCTTGGGTCACGACAAGTGGATGCATTGGAAAACAAGTTGAGTCTTTGATTGGGTGAATCCTCAATGACTCAAATCGATCCTTCAACACAGATGGAGAATCATTCGATGAGACTCAACATTTGTTGAGATTCAATGGTGTGATCAAGCGATGCAATCTGAGTGAGTTCTATAAAAGGCTGAATGCCTTAAGCTTTAAAGTTACACACATGAAGACAGAGTAAGACAGAGACAGAGATCTTGAGTCTGTAATCAATATCATTATAGAGAGAGCTTCTTGATTATTGCATAGTGTATTTCTGTCAAGGAAAGCATTGTAATAAATGTTCACCGTATTTATGTGACTGTGCATAGAAGGGTTTCTTGTGGAGTCTAAAGGTGTAGACTAGCATAGTTATTCCTAAGGGTTTTCATTGTAAGAATTTTACTTGAGTAAGTTAGTTCAGGCAGTATTGGCAGTGCCGACCTGAACCTGAAACATATGTTGGCTTTGAGTTGTAAATTGTTATTCATAATGTCTAAAGAGTTGTGTTACCCTATCTTGGTGTTCTTGTTTTAATGTCTGTGCATTCCGTTTATTGAGTCTTTATGCCTTTAAAGTATATGTGTGGCTTGTCTGATTCAGTAGGCGAATAGGGAGGCATAGTCTGGATTTTTTTCTGATGTTGTATTAAGTTGCATATGCATAGAATTTTAGCCAGTGCTGCACGAATTCATCCTGAGCCCGTGACAGGTGGTATCAGAGCCATCTGATTCAGCGGCGTGCTATATTGCTAAAGATCTTGAAGGTTTCAAGAAAATAAAGATTTCATGGAAGGTACTGGGGATGCAATTCTAGATCAACCGATCAATGATGGCGTGTGGATGGGGCGTGGATTTTCCACTCACCAATCCCGCACCATAGATTGGCTAGAAGAGTTGGAGCAACACATTGGCGAACTTGAAGTGCCCAAGCTGGACAATCAAATTGTGAATGTTGAAGCTGGCTATGTCGACATACAAGAAGACTTAACTAAGCTATGGGATTCTCTAGAAGTTATGCACAAAGAGGCTAAATTCTTGTGGGATGGGCAAGTGTTGCACAACTCTCTGCTGGTGCAAAGAATCTTGCAAAGTTCAAAGACTTCTATGCTCGTCGACTCCTGCGATGGGGATCGCGATGATAAAATGCTTAACAACTTCCTCTAGGACATTGAAGAGTTTCTATCTAGTGCATCTGGGCTAACTAGTGAAGTGCAAGTCAAGAAAGCTACTTCGTGCTTCACCGACAGTGCAAAGTTGTGGTGGCGCACCCATTTGGCCAACGAAAGAGCTGGAAAAATAGTGTGGTTAATGAAGTCTTGGGATGAGCTGAAGGATGCTCTCCAAGATCAATTCTTCCTAGGCAATTCAGATTGGGTCATTTGAGCCCGCTTTGATGAGCTAAAGCATTCTGGAAAGGTACATGATTATGTTCGAGCTTTTCAAGTGTTGGATCTTGAATGTGTGAAACTAAATGACTTTGAGAAGCTATACTTATTCATGTGCAACCTTCAACCTTGGGCTACGGAGGAGCTGCAGCATCAAAAGGTCCAAACACTTACACAAGCGGTGACTGTGGCAGACAATTTGCTAGATTATAAAGGAGATGCCGCTAGAGGTTTTGGTGGAGTGAGATCTGACACAGGAGATTTTCCGCAAAGCCTTTAGGTTGAAAGGCGATTGGCATCCCCCATATTAGAAGGCAGTAGATCTGAAGGCTAAGTCAAAATTCAACAGTGGGAATGGCTCAAAGAAAGGAAAGAATCCAGCCCTGGTGAAGGATAAGAAGCCTGAAAGACAAAAGAATTGTTTCATATGTGGCAGACCTAATCATTGGGCTTGGGAGTGCCTAGATAGGGGCTGAGTTAATTCAATTCTTTTCAATGCTGCCAAGATCCTAGAAATGGGTGCGTTGCAGCTGCTGAATGTAATGCAAGATGCTGCTAAATAGAAAGGGAATCCATGTATTGCAAGCCAACATGAACTCTGCTATTTGGAAATGTTCTTTGGAGGTAAGAAATTTTTAGCTATGATTGATTCTGGTGCAACCCATAACTACATGTCTGTGAGTAGAGCGAAATCCTTAGGGTTAAAGATAGATCCTACTAAATCTAGATTTAAGGCTATGAGTGCTCCAGTGCAAAGAGTAAGTGGGGATATCAAAAATGCAATTATGCGATTTGGGTCTTGGCAAGCCCCTATTAATCTTGTTGCGATTGATATGAAAGAATTCAAACTAATACTTGGGCAGGAATTCTTAAGGCAAGCTGCAGCAGTTGTTGCCCCTCACTTGGGCTGTGTATTGATGTTGGATCTGACATAGCCCTGCATTGTTCCTACATTACATCATGATGACTCTCATCGAGTCTTGAGTGCATTAAGATTGAAAATAATAGCAAGAAAAGGTAAAGGTGAGTTGTTCTTGGCTGCCCTGCTCATTGATTGGGATGAAGGGGAACCCTCTGAGTCCTCAAATCCCATAGTGGTGCAAGAGGTCATGGACAACTTTATGGATGTTATGCCTAATTATCTTCCAGTAGTTTTACCACTGAGGTGTTATGTGGATCATACAATTGAGCTAGAGACCGGAGCTAGACCACCTGCTCGAGCTCCTTATCATCTTTCTGGGCCCGAAATGGTAGAGTTAAAAAGATAGTTAAGAAAGCTCACAAAAGATGGTTATCTGCAGTCCTCTCGCTCACCTTATGTGGCTCCAGTGATGTTTCAAAGAAAGAAGGATGGATCACTTCGACTATGTGTCGATTACTGAGCGCTCAAAAAATTGACTATAAAGAACAAGTATCCACTACCTCTTATCATAGATAGCTTCGATCGGCTTATGGAGGTGTGGTACTTCACCAAGCTTGATCTGAGGTAGGGCTATTATTAGATCTGTATTGCTATGGGCAATGAAGAAAAGATAGCCATAACAACTTGCTATGGATCATATGATTTCTTGGTCATGCCTTTCGGCTTGACCAATGCCCCAGCTACTTTCAGTACTCTAATGAATGACATCTTTTGACGTTTTTTGGATCGTTGTGTTGTTGTCTATTTAGATGACATCTTGATATACAGTAAGACATTGGTGGAGCACAAGGAGAAACTCACTAAAGTGTTTTCTCTACTGCGAACGCATGTGCTCTTTGTCAAAAAGGAGAAATGCATGTTCGCACAAGAGGGGGTGAAGTTCTTGGGCCATGTTGTTGGACATGGCATGATCAAACCAGACCCAGAAAAGTTGATTGTGAATCAAGAGTGGGAGCCATTGAAAAACATCCATGAGGTATGCCAGTTTCTTGGTTTAGCTAATTACTATTGCAAGTTTGTCATGAGTTATTCAAAAATTGTGAGTAGTCTCACGAATCTGCTTAAGAAAGATAGAAGTTGGAATTGGGGGTAGAAGCAGCAAGATGCTTTCAATTTTCTTAAAGAGAAGTTGACTACGGAGCCAGTAATTTCTCTGCCAAAATATAATGAACCCTTTGAGGTTTAGACTGATGCATCTGATTATTCCATTGGTAGTGTGTTGATGTAGCATGGTCATCCTATTGCATTCGAATCCAGGAAGTTGAATAATCGGGAGAGGAACTATTCATCCCATGAGAAAGAAATGAAAACAATAGTGCATTGCCTTAGGGTATCAAGGCATTACTTGTTAGGTGTTCCATTTGTAGTGAAGACTGATAATATCAGTTCTACTTACTTTAAGACTCAGGCGAAGCTCACACCTAAGCAAGCAAGATGGCAAGAGTTTCTTGCAGAGTTTGATTTTGAACTTGTGTACAACCTAGGAAAGTTTAATGGTCATTGCAGATGCATTGAGTAGGAAGGCTCAGCTTGGCACCTTGGAGAACTTGGGGGAGTCATCCAGCCAAGTAGCCATTACCGAGGATGTTCTGGATTAGATCCGGGAAGGCCTGCAGAATGATTCGCAAGCGCATCAAGTGGTTCTCCAAATTCAAGCTGGGAGGACAAGGAGGTTTACCATGAAAGAAGGGTTGTTGTATTATATAGAGAGAAAACTTTATTTTCCAAAGTGGAAGGAGTTATGAAAGGAGTTTTTGCATGAATGCCATGATTCGATCTGGGCTGGACATCCAGGTCAAAAGTACACTACTGCATTATTGGAGTGAGGGTCTACTAGCCTAACTTACATGATGATGTTGAGTTGTATGTGAGGACTTGCCTCACATGTCAGCAAGACAAATCGGTGAACTTGCAGCCAGCAGGATTGCTACAGCCTCTTCTAGTGCCAGTGCGACCTTGGGCAAGCATAAGCATGGACTTCATCACCCAGTTTCCAAATGTTGGTGGGTTCTCCAACATTCTAGTGGTTGTGGATAGGTTCAGCAAGTATGCAGTCTTTGTGCCTTGTGCGTAGCCTTGTAGTGCAGAATTGGTAGCAGAGTACTTCTTCAAGAACATTGTCAAGAATTGGGGAGTGCCCCTCAATATTGTTTCAGACAGAGATCCAAGGTTCATGTCCAAGTTTTGGAGTGAAATATACAAGTTGATTGGCACGCGGATAATGATGAGCATAAGTTACCATCCCCAAATGAATGGGCAGATTGAGCGGATCAATGGAGTACTGGAGGATTATCTATGTCACTTTGTGACTGCCGAATAGAGAAACTGGCTCAAGTTGCTTGATGCGGCCGAATTCAGCTATAATATGTAGAAAAGTGGATCGACCAAGTTTTCCCCATTTGAGTTGGCTATTGGGCAGTAGCCGCTTACGACTCATATAGTGATGAAAGGTTATAATGGACCCAATGTTGATGTGGCTAGGCTTGTATCAAATTGGAATGAGAAGGTTGATTTGGTGAGCTATCACCTCACCCAATCGGCAGACCAAATGAAGAAGTTTGCAGATTTACATTGCAGAAAGGTGGACTTTTGGGTTGGTTACAAGGTGTTGCTACGCATGGACCCAATTTAGTTCAAGGCACAAAAAGGGCTGAGCACATCTTTGGTGCAAAAATGGGATGGCCCATTTGAGGTCATGAATAAATTTGGAGTAGTGGCGTATAAGTTAAACTTACCCATGCATCTCCGCGTTCATCCAATCTTTCATGTTTCACAGTCACATTTGCACTGTGCAGATGAGGAAGATTTGGTATGCAACATTCCTACTCAGGGTCCAGCAAATGTGATGGACAACCCTGATCAGCAAGTTGCTCTGGTGAAAGCCATGCATTCAAAAACCTATGGGAAGAAAGTTTTCAGTGATTTTTTGGTAGTATGTGAAGGAACAAATCCTAAAGCAGTGAGCTAGGAACGCGATGAGACCTTGTGGAGAGATGAGGAGAAGGTTATGCAGTTCCTTGAGTTGGAGAACTCTTTGGAAACAAAGTGAGTTGTGGTGCATCAACTCCCATGTGCCTACAAGGTGCTAGCATATCAGCGTTGAGGGTGTCGCCATGATTTAAGTGGGGGAGAATGTAATGACCGTGATCTAGGTAGGCTTTGTTAAAAGCTAAAAGTGAACTCTTGAACTTGAAAGTGGGATTATGATAAATCGATTGGGTGCGAAATGACCCTAAAAAGGTATTGTTGCAATATATCCAGATCTAATAATAGCCCTGCCTCAGATCAAGCTTGGTGAAGTACCACACCTCCACAAGCCGATCGAAGCTATTTGTGATAAGAGGCAGTGGATACTTGTTCTTTATAGTCAATTTGTTGAGCACTCGGTAATCGACACACACACGAAGACAGAGTAAGATGGAGACATAGATCTTGAGTTTGTAATCAATATCATTATAGCGAGAGCTTCTTGATTATTGCAGTGTATTTCTACCAAGGCAAGCATTGTAATAAAAGTTCATCGTGTTTATGCGACTATGCATAGAAGGGTTTCTTGTGGAGTCTAAAGGTGTAGACTAGCATAGTTATTCCTAAGGGTTTTCATTGTAAGCATTTTACTTGAGTAAGTCAGTTCAAGCAGTATCAGCAGGCTGACCTGAAGCTAAAACATATGCTAGCTTTGAGTTGTAAATTGGTATTCATAATGTCTAAAGAGCTGTGTTACCCTATCTTGGTGTTCTTGTTTTAATGTCTGTGCATTCCGTTTATTGAGTCTTTATGCCTTTAAAGTATATGCGTGGCTTGTCTAATTCAGTAAGCAAATAGGGAGGCGTAGTCTGGAATTAGTTATGTTGTTGTATTAAGTTGCATATGCGTAGAATTTTAGCCAGTGTCACACGAGTTCACTCTGAGCCCATGACAGGTGGTATCAGAGCGACGCCCTCGACGTTGATATGCTAGCACCCTATAGGAATATGACAGGTGGTATGAGGGAGTGTTGACCAAAGCTATCAAAGAGTTAAGATACTGAAATTAACTTGAGTTCAGAAATGACAAAACATCTAACTGGAAGAGCTAAATATGGAGTTAACTGGTAGTTATCTTTTTTTTCATTGACAAGATAAAGCCAGAGATGAGTAATGGATTTAAATTTGTTTGTCTAGTTCGCAAGAAGAGCTTGGTGAGATAAAATAGGATTTTTGATTTAAATCTAATTGACGAGAATTGTGGATCATGCCAAGATCAAGAAAATCAAGAACCTAATAACGGTGATATCATGTCTATAAAGAGACAGCTCAATTCATTACAAAGTGTGGTGAGTGAAGGAATGAAAAGAGGATACTGAAGAGAAATTGATGAACAACAACTTCATATAGTCCTGATCAATCAAGCTGAGGAAAGAGATAAAGTTTTCTATAGACACTAAGCAATAAAGCACAACATCACTGAGCCTAATCAAAGTGGAGTAAAAGTATAAAAAGAGATATATTGATTAGATTAGTTTATGAGATTACAATAGATCTAAAAATTTTCAAGACAAGTTGTATATGTGAACACTTCATACTATTTCATTTTAACCATTGATTTAGAAAGTTTCTTAACCGGGCGGGATTTAAAGATCCTTTCTATATTGAGATACATCCCAAGGAGTATCAAAAAGTTTCATCACGAAGATAGCATGAGATAGAAGATACCTATTGAAAGGCCAAGTGAGTGTTTGAGCAAGGATGGTAGCATAGAGATGCCATATATGAAGTGACAGACTAAACTTTTAAATCCTCTAACAAGGTCACACCTAATAGTGTGGTTGTAACCTTTAACAGGGTTGGCTCTTCACCAAGCTCACTTTAGAAGAGTGAAACTTTTGGGTTATTGGTTTCAAGTGGTTTTTCCCTTAACAGGGTTTCCATGTTAAAAATCCATGTGTCAATGTGTTTATGAGTCATTACTTTAGTGTTTTTCATTACACATAACTTAACTAGATTGATCAGTATACTCTAGATAATTTACTATCTTTCAGTAAATTAATAGAATGCTATTTGGTAAACATATAGTAGAAGGTTTAACAAAGCATTCTGAGCAGTAGTAATTTGATAAAAGTATTTGGAGGCATTCATCTTATACAACTGAAGATAACTAGAGGCTTAATATTGTGGTACTAAGTTTTTGGGTTGATTAATGGAATATTTTTGAGGCCACTGATTCACCCCCCTCTTAGTTATTACTAACAATTCGTATCAGCGCTTGTGTGCTTAGAAAGGGAGCTTAACAGCTCAAGCAAAAGATCAAAAGATGAACAGGTGAGATGTTCCCAAGTTGAATAAAGACAACTTTGCATCATGGCAAAGTAGAATAAGACTCCACCTATCAGGTATTGGAAATGATATTGTTAAATACTTAGATACTGAATATGTGTTTCCTACAGGACCTCACACTCTTGAAAATTTAAGAGTTAAGCATGAGCATAACTGCATGATGATAGAACTTGCATCATCACTCTTCGATGCTGAGTTTGAAGATGTCAAAAACTGCACCTATGTAGAGAAAATGTGGGATAAGTTGATGCTGGTACATGGATGAGATGCCAATGTACTAAGAGAAAAGGAAGAAAGCCTAAGGAGGAGGTCTGATGACCTAAGGATGAAAGAAGGATAAAACATCACTCAGTATAGCTACAGAGTCAAAGAGGTATTAAATGCTATCTGAGGAGTTGGAGGTGTACTTGAAGAGGAGATAGTGGTAAGTAAAATCTTAAGAACCTTACTACCTTTATATGCTATTAGAGTTTCTTCTATTTAAGAAATGAGAGAAGTTGTAAACAATACAATTACTCTATATAATCTGATTAGTAGACTAATTTCATTTGAGATGAACAACTTTGATAATAGTGTCTTACCATTTATAGAATCTGCATTCAAATATTCTTTAAAGATAAGTAACTCAAGTCATAGACATGCTATTAGAAATTATAGTGACAGTGATAATGAAGATCAGGACTTGATGAGATTGAAGCACTAATGGCCAGAAGATTACAGAGAGGAAAAGGTAGATACAAAGGTAAATTACCACTTGTATGTTTCAATTGTGAAGAGGTTGGACACTTTGATGCAAGATGTCCAAATAGAAGAAAAGGTGAAAGAGGAAATGACAAATCATATGAGAAGAAGTTTGATAAATGTGATAATAGAGATTACCAAAGCAAGCGACAGTTAAAAAGAGAGATACCTGAGACTACAAGTACAAAGGGAAGAAAGCTTGTTACCTAGTTGAGAACAGAGCTAATGACACTGACACTGAATCACAAGAAGACATTTAGATGGTATTTGTAGCCATGAAGGATGATTTAGATGAAGATGAAGAAAGGTATGTAGAAAATGCACTCATATCTAAAGTTATTAAAAATGATGTCTAGATCATAGATAGTGGCTGCAATCAACATATGACCAGTGATAAACAAAAGTTTGAGACTTTTGAATACTATAATGGTGGTTCAGTGAGCATGGGAAATGATACACCTTGTCCAGTTGAAGGTAAAGGAACCATAATGTTGAATAACCTAATAAAATGTGAAAATGCCTACTGGGTAAAAGGACTGAATTATAATCTGTTAAGTGTTTCACAGTTGAACAATTCAGGTCACAGAGTAGAATTTGAAAATAAGAAGGCAAATATCTTCAATGAATCGGGAAGATTGATTGGTACCGGTGAGCAGACAAAAGGTAACCTTTTCTATCTTGATGACACTAACACCACTTGTTTAATGGCTAGAAACAAAGAAATTTAGTTGTGCACAAAATATTTTATAATGTGAACTTTGAGAATATTATAAATATAAGCAACAAGAGGAATGTCAGAGGCTTACCGAGCATGACTAAGCCTGGGCATATCATGTGAAAGAAACGCTAAAAAGGTAAGATGACAAAGTCTACTTTCAAGAGTAAAACCCGTACATCTAATGCAATTCTCAAATTAGTCCATACAGATCTATGTGGACCCATGAGGACAAAGAGATACTATGGAGATAGGTATTTTATTCTCTTTGTTGATGATTATTCTAGAATGATGACATTCATGTTCTTAAAAGATAAATCAAAAGCATTTAAGATGTTTAAATGGTATAAAGAAATGGTAGAAATACAAAGTGAAAATAAATTGAAATGCTTAAGGTTAGATAGAGGAGGGGAATTTACTTCAGAAGAATGCACTGACTATTGCAATGAGCATGGAATTAAAAGACAAGTTTCTGCACCGAGAACACCACAAAAAATGGAATTGCTGAAGGGAAAAGAAAATTGTTGACTGTTCAAGAACATTGATGATTGAGAAAAAAATCACTCAAACTTTCTAGAGGGAAGCTGTCAGTACTACTGTCTACATATTAAACAAATTACAATTGAAGGACACAAAGAATACACCCTATGAGCTTTGGTATGGACATACACCCAATGTAAGTTACTTCAGAATCTTTGGTAGTCAATGTTATATATTGAAGGATGATAGAAATGGAAAAATTGACTCCAAAAGTGATGAAGGTATCTTTCTAGGGTACTCAACCAAAAGCAAGTCTTATAAATGTCTTAATAAGTCATCGAACAAAATCATTGAAAGTGCAAATGTGAAAATAGATGAATTTGTAGAAAAGAATGATAAGGAAAGCAAAAAGGAACCAAAGGACTGCAAAAGGTTTGTTTATACAGAACTCAACACTCTACCCAAGAAACTGTGTCTCGCTCCCATGCATCAGAGCGTTGCACCCAAGCATCAGGCTACGATTACCACAAATCAGAAAAATCCTCAAGATGATGTTCAAAACAATGGAGATGAGAAGGGAAGTCAAGAAGATGATTAGAATGATGAACACAGAGCCAAACTGAAACTTTCCAAGTATGTCAGAAGACATCATCACAAAATCAAATCATAGGAGACAAGAAAGATGGAACAAGAACAAGAAGTAAGTCACTAAACACCAGATGTTTACTTTGTGATTTTGAGCCTAAATCTATTAATACTGCACTTGAGAATGAAAAATGCATTAGTTCTATGAATGAAGAAATAGAACAAATTGAGAAGAACAGTACATGGACACTAGTACCAAGACTATATGACAAGAATGTCATCGGTACCAAATGGATATTCAGAAACAAGTGAATGAGAATGGAGAAGTCATAAGAAATAAAGCAAGGTTAGTATGTAAGGGATATGCACAAGCAGAAGGTATTGATTATGGAGAAACCTTTGCACCTGTTGCTAGACTAAAAGGAGTTAGAATCTTACTTTCTTATGTTGCATTTAAAGGATTCAAGGTATACCAAATGGATGTCAAATCTGCATTGCTAAATGGAATATTGGAAGAAGAGGTATACATTGACCAACCAGAAGGGTTTGTTGATCCAGACAAGATAAACATGGTATGTAGACTACATAAAGCCTTTTATGGATTGAAACAAGCATCAAGAGCCTAGTATGAAAGACTTCACTCATATCTCATTAGCATAAAATTTGTTAGAACAAGTGAAAAAAGCAATTTGTACTTAAAAGAAGATACCGATGGTAATATTTTGATTGCTGAAATTTTTGTTAATGATATCATTTTTGGGGGAAATGAATTATTATACAAATCTTTTGCTAATGAAATGGGCAAGGAATTTGAAATGTCTATGTTTGGGTAGATCAAATTCTTTCTTGGTCTATAGATTCTTCAACAAGATGCAGGAATATATATCACTCATTCCAAATACATCAAGGAAGTACTGAAGATATTCAAGATAGAAGATTCCAAACCAGTTGGAACACCTATGGCTACTAGATGTAAACTATCAAAAGAAGAAAAATCCAATGAGGTAAATCAGACGTTATATAAATCAGTGTTTGACAAATTGATGTATGTTGTTCATACCAGACTAGATATAGCACATGTAGTTGGAATAGTTGGAAGATTCTCTGCTAATCCCAAAGAATCACATATGACTATTGTCAAGAGAATTCTGAGATATCTAAAGAAAACCAAAGATTATGGCTTATGGTATAAAAGAGAAGGAAAATTTGAGCTAGAAGTCTATACAGATGTTGATTGGGCTAGAAACATTGATGACCGAAAGAGCACAATTGGAGGAGCATTCTTCATGGGTGACAGACTTGTCACATGTATAAGCAAGAAGCAATGATGCATCTCTCAGTCTACTGTAGAAGAAGAGTATGTGGCTGCTGCTGCAAATTGCTCCAATATTGCATGGATCAAACAATTGTTGGAAGGTATGAATATGAAGATTATTGAACCAGTAATTGTCTATTGTGATAAAACCAGTGCAATAAACATTTCTAAGAATCCAGTCATGCATGCTAAGACTAAGCATATTTCTATCAAGTATCACTATCTTAGAGAAAAAGTGCAAGCAAAGGAAGTGACACTGGAATATTTTCAATCAAAGGAATAGTTAGCTGATATATTCACCAAGCCATTACCGAATGATACTTTTGAGTACCTAAGACAGAGACTAGGGGTCCAACCCTTGTCTATTGGTCAATAAGCTTACTAGGAGGTTGCATCATCCTATACCAAATCTGAAGATCAGTCATGTTGAAGCAAGCACTGAGATTGATAGCAATAGATACATTTGTACATAGCAAGGTACAAATCTAAATCGAGAACTAGAGACATTGTATTGCTGATGGATAGGGAAATTCAAGGAGATTATTATGTAAAGGAATAGAACATGATGTAAATGATTTTTGTTTGGCATTGTTGTCAAATGGAGAGATGATCTAATTATAACCAGGGAGATATTTGCATTATCTTAAGGGAGATATTATATCATCATCATAAGAAGGATATTATCTCATTGATCAGAAAAGATTATATCATTATCCATGAAGTGAAGTTCCTGAAAATTAAAAAGAAAGAGTTAATCAATATTCTAAGGGAGAGAAATTGATTACATATGAAATATCCATCTAAGGGAGAGAAGTGGTGCAGGGAACCTCCCTATTTGATGTTTTGATGTTGTTTAGGGTTGGATTAGAAGTTTGTGTGTGTGTTAGAATAAGTTCCAAAAGGTTGGAAGCAATGTTAGTTTAACTTCAGGTTTGTAAGGGCCTTAGTGCTCATTAGGTGTTTTGGGTCAGTTTAGCTTCAAATTGTGAAAAGTTTCTATTTTAGTGCAACATGGGTTAGAGGTATGTTTTAGGACCCTACATATCTTATTTATGGTCTTAGGAGTCAACATCAATCATCGAGTTAACAAGGAAAGTCAAAATGCATCAAAATGCAAAAAGTTGCTAGCAACTTTTGCAAGAAATGACAAAATGTAGTTAGAACTGATTGTAACTACCAATTATTGGTATATGAGCATGGAATCAATGTTTTGGAGAGGTTAAAGAGATTTTGGATTGAGACACTTAATTCTGACACCCTTGTACGGATGACTGTATCCATTTTTGTGTAATCTACACTGTATCATTGCTTCTGTACGGATTGGCATAGGTGATCGAGCTCCATGTTAGTGTAGTGTTTGATTTTAGCTTTCATATGAAATAGATAGTTTTTTTTAAAGTTTAGTAGGTGTTAAGTTTCAAGTTTTTGAAGGTCACTGGTCTGACAGAGATAAAAAGTGCTACCTAGTTAGAAATGACTCTAAATTAAATTTCCTCTAGTGAAATTGACTGAAACCATGGGGGAAGTAGGGTTAGGGTTTGTAGATAGGTTTTATGTTTTCCTTTTAGTTTTTTCAATGGATTTCATAGGCTAGAAGTGAAGCCCTATGTATGACTGGTGAAACCAGGTGAGCCAGGACAGGGAAAAGAACAAATTTGATTGAGCACCCATGACCTTTGGGGAAGACTTAGTGGAATTTATAGATGCACCAAATATTCTCCTAAAAGGATTCAAAGGTGGCAGGAGGTGAATCAATGATTGGAGACAAGTTTGTTAATTATTCATACTGACTGGTCCAGAGCCCTAATTAATAGGCTATAATCTAGGGCCTATAAGAAAGTTGGGTTTTTGATGCTTCCCGAGGTCAGGGTTTTGAAGTCTAATAGTGTTGGGTGATGTATTGAATATTTTCAAGTTTTTTTGTGGAGTCACTTGGAGATTTTGTGAGCATATGGCCAAAATCAGTGGAAATAGACCTACTAGGAATTAGGCAATTAGGCCTCCTAGTGACATAGTGACCAATTGGATTGGTAAAGTGTCTTGATGTATTGGGATGATTAAAGAATGACCTAGAATGAGTAAAGAAGGGTTTTTGGAGTCTTGGTGAATGTGTGGGAAGATCCTAGGAAAAGGATTGGAATTCTAGGTGGAGTTATAGTGGAAAAAACTAGGCTTTTGGTTAACTAGTTGGACTAGTTAGGCCTAGAAATCTTGGAGTCTTCAAAGTACCAACTATACCTTGGAGGAGAAGTTGGTAGAGAGGGTCTTAGAGTCCTAAAAGAAGGAAGATACAAAAAAGAATGACCATTGGATGGCTGAGTTAGTCATTTAAGAAACTTGGAGTGGAGAAAAGCCTAGAGTATCAATCCCTCTGCATTAGAGTGGTATCAGAGGTGGAATAGCTTGAAGTTTGTGTATGTCTGAAGGGGAGGAGAGTCAAGAGGTTGACAGCATGCCTCCTAAGGAAATGAGTAGGGATTCCATAGTGGAATTGGTATAGGGCCTCTTGGAGAAGGCTAGTGTGTCCAAGACAAAGGGGAAAAAGAAGATCACAGAATGGGGAGATGAAACTGATGGAGATGAAAGTCAGATAGAAGAGTCATCAAACAAAGGGAAAGAAAATGAGTTAGAAAAAGAAAAAAAGTTATTCTTAGATGCCTTCAAGTCTTTAAACAAGGATAACATGGAACACATACCATATTACTATGGCATCCTGAATGGAGAAGAGTTGTTGGATTGGCTTGAAGCCATTGATAACCAATTTAATTACAAAGAAATCTAAAAAGAGAAAAGAGTTAGCTATACTAAGGCTAGGCTCAAGGGATCTGCATTGGTGTGGTGGAACATGATGCAGTATGATAGAGCTAGTAGTGGAAAGAAAAGATTGTTTCTTGGGAGAGGATGAAAATCAGATTCAGGGCACAATTCTTGTCTACTGATTATGAAATCCAAATATATCAAAAGCTCCAGAATCTAAGAAAAAAAGAAATTTTAGTGAGTACCTACACAGAGGAGTTCCATAAACTAAGCCTAAGGGCTAGGAGACAAGAAGATGAAATGGAGAAGGTAGCCAGGTACCTTAATGGGCTAAGGCAAGGGATGCAAGATGAGATCAACATGATGGCTCCTGACAGTATGCACAAATGTTTCCAATTGGCCTTAAGAGCAGAGGACAAGGCTAGAAGAAGGAATGAATTCCATCAAAGAGGAAGAGGTGGCAGAAATAATAGAGGTTTTCAGAGAGGCAGGGGTAACTTTGGTAGATGACAGAGCTCTAATAGACAAGAAGACAATCATTCTATGGAGAGTAGTGGAGGAAACTAGTATATAGAATCTTTTCAAAGGGGAGGATATAGAGGTAGAGGACCACCAAGAGGTAGGTTCCAACCCCAAGGGAGATCTAATTCAGTTTTCACTGGAAGATGCTATAACTGCAATCAAGTGGGTCACACAATAGGCAGGTGTCCTAAAAAGACTTCCTCATCTTCAATAGGGGAAAGAAGGAATCAGTTGGTTTGAGAATATGAAACACAAAGTGTTACTTCTCCCATTTCCAAGGCATGGCTAGTACTAGATGGAGAGAGCTTGATGTTAAGGAGAACCTTGTTGAAAGTTCCTAGCACTATAGAGCCACCACAGAGAAAGAACTTGTTCAAAACATCTTGTAGGTCTCATTGGAAGATTTGCAAAGTGATAGTGGACTCTAGATCCACTGAGAATATTGTATCCATAGAGATGGTGGAGAAATTGAAGTTGAGAAGGATATCTCATACCACACCCTGTAAGGTTTCATGGTTGAATAAGGGTCAACAAATAGTGGTAGATGAACAAACCTTGGTAGAATTTGAGATTGGGGAGTATAAGGACAAGGTCCTATGTGAAATACTACCTATGGATGCATGCCATCTACTCCTAGGATGTCTATGGTAGTATGATGTCAGAGAAATACATGATGGAGAGAAGAATAACTATGTCATCACCAAGCTAGGAAAGAAGTTCCAAATGGATCCATTGCAAGAATCCAATGAAGAGAAGCATGTGGGTACAAGTGTGATGTTATTGAGTGGGAAAGAGTTTTTAAAGGCCATGAAAAAGGAGAAAGGAGTTTGTTGTGCAGTAGTGATAAAACCTAAGGAGGAAACTAAGGAGAAAGTTAGTTTGCCACCAGAGATACAAGAATTGCTAGAGAAGTACCAATACATAGTAGATAATGGTTTTCCAAGTGCTTACCACCTATGAGGGAAGTGAGTCATCAGATTGACCTCATTCCTAGAGAAAATTTGCCTAACAAAGCAGCATATAAGATGACACCAAGTCAAAATGCAGAGATAGAAAAATAAATTCAAGATTTGTTGGATAAGGGGTTAATAAGGAAGAGCTTGAGCCCATGTGCTCTGCCAACAATACTTGCACGTAAGAAGGATGGAAAATGGAGGATGTGTACAGACTCTAGGGTTATAAACAAGATCACAATCAGATATAGGTTCCCAATGCCCTGGATAGAAGATTTAATGGAAAATTTAGGTGGTTCTTGTTACTTTTCTAAGGTGGACTTTCAGTTAGGGTATCCTCATATAAGAGTGAGGCTTGGTGATGAGTGGAAGATATCTTTTAAGACCAATGAGGGTCTATATGAGTGGCTAGTAATGCCCTTTGGCCTAAGTAATGTACCTAGCACATTCATGAGGATCATGAATAAAGTGCTAGAAGAGTTCATTGGTAAGTTTGTAATAGTTTAACTTGATGATATTTTGATCTTTAGCAGGTCCAAGGAGGAGCACATAAAGAATTTGGAGATGGTCTTAAGGAAGTTGCATTAGGAGAAGTTGATGATAAATCAAGAAAAGTGTGAGTTTCTCAAAACTAAACTAGTTTACCTTGGTTTTGTGGTTGCTAATGGATGTATGAAGATGGACCCTGATAAAGTTAAATCCATTTTGGAATGGGCTACAACTAGGTCCATAGGGGATGTTAGGAGTTTCCATGGATTGGCCTCGTACTATAGGAAATTTGTGAGAAACTTTAGTCATGTATGTGCCCCAATTCTATACAACATAAAAGGTGGAATCAAATGCAAGTTTGAATGGACTGCAGCAACAGACCAGGAGTTTGAAATGTTGAAAAAGAGGATTGCAGAGCTACCTACCCTTAGGTTCCCTAATTTTAATCAACTCTTTGTAGTAGAGTGTGATGCTAGCAAGTTGGCTATTGGAGCAGTGCTAAGCCAAGAGGGACACCCTGTGGCATTCTTCTCTGAGAAGTTGAATGAGGAGAAACAAAAATACTTCACCTATGATTTGGAGTTATATGCTATGGTACAAGCCTTAAAGAAGTGGAGACACTACCTATTACCTAGGGATTTTTTGGTCTATACTGATAACCATGCCCTAAGTTTCCTAAATGGACAAGAAAAACTAAATTTGAGGCACATGAAGTGGGTAGAATCATTGCAGGCTTATACATTTGTTATTAAGCATAAGAAGGGGGTTAGCAACAAGGTTGCAGATGCTCTTAGTAGGAGAGTACTCACAATCCAAGAGATACAACTACAAAGTGTAGGAATGGATGATTTGAAGGACCTCTACAAGGAGGAAAAGATTTCAGAGAAGCCTATGAAGCATGTGTTAAATTCCAGCAGGGGTTCAATGTGGATTTTAGTGAGTTTGTGTTGTAGGAAGGCCTATTGTTCAAAGGTCATCTTATGTGTATATCTCAGTGCTCAATGAGGGAAAACATTGTGAAGGAGAAACACCAAGGGAGCTTAGGAGGACACTTTGGTGTGGATAAAACTTTGGAGAAGGTGCATAGGCATTACCATTGGTCTAAGTTGCAGTCAGATGTTAGGAGATTTGTAGAACAATTTCAGATTTGTCAGAGGGAAAAAGGACAAAGTAGAAATAGTGGGTTGTATCAACCTTTATCTATACCCCAAAGGCCTTGGGAATGCCTTAGTATGGACTTTGTTTTGGGGTTACCAAAGACACCTAGGGGCCATGACAGTGTGTTTGTGGTGGTAGACCATTTCAACAAAATGGCACACTTCATTCCATGCAAACAAACAAATGATGCTTCTCAAATTGCAGGTCTATTCTTTAGGGACATTGTGAGGATCCATGGATTGCCCCTCAATATCGTAAGTGACAAGGATAGTAAGTTTGTAGGTCACTTTTGGAGGACCTTATGGAAGATGCTTGGAACAAACTTGTCTTTCTCTTCAGCCTATCATCCACAATTAGATGGGCAAACAAAAGTAGTGAATAGGTCACTTGGAAATTTGCTGAGGTGTTTGACCAAACAACATGGACAATCATGGGATCACATCATAGGGCAGACATAGTTTGCATATAATGACTCCATTAATAGGAGTATAGGGAAGATCCCCTTTGAAATAGTATATGGGATCAATCCTAGAAGGATATTGGAGTTGAGGGATCTCAGTTTGAAGGACAAGAGGAGTGCTCAAGGAGAGTCATTTGCTGAACAGATGAAGGAGCTACATGATCAAGTCAATAAGACTCTTTGGCAAAGCAAGTAGAGAAGTAAAAATCTAAATCTGATCAAACTAGAAGAGACTTGCAGTTAAAGGTTGGGGATATAGTACTAGCCTATCTTATGAAGGAAAGGGTACCCAAGGGTCAGCCTACTAAACTACTGATGAAAAAGATAGGGCCTTTGAAGATTTTGCACAAGTATGGAAAGAATGCCTATGAGGTGGAGTTTCCTCTTGATTTGGGGATCTCACCCATTTTTAATGTTTGTGACCTATATCCCTACAAGGGACCAACACCAGACATAGGTCAATCCACTCTTGCAGATTTGGAGGATGATGATTGGGTAAAAGATTTGCCTACCCCAAAGCCATTGTAATTGGAAAGTGTATTGGAATCTAAAGTGATAAATAAGACAAGGAAGGGTAACTACAAGGAGTACCTCATCAAGTAGAAGGGACTACCTAAAGTTGAGGCCACTTGGATGATAGAGATGGATATTCTAAAACATGGGGTCACCATTGAAGACCTCCTAACTCAAGGGACTTGAGTTATTTTTGTCCAGGGGAGTATGGTGCAAGGCACCTCCCTATTTGATGTTTTTATGTTGTTTAGGGTTGGATTAGGAGTTTGTGTGTGTGTTAGAATAAGTTCCAAAAGGTTGGAAGCAATGTTAGTTTAACTTCATGTTTGTAAGGGCCTTAGTGCATATTAGGTGTTTTGGGTCATTTTACCTTCAAATTGTGAAAAGTTGCCATTTTAGTCCAACATGGGTTAGAGGTATGTTTTAGGACCCTACATATCCTATTTAGGGTCTTAGGAGTCAACATCAATCATCGAGTTGACAAGGAAAGTCAAAATGCAAAAATTTGCTAGCAACTTTGAAAGTTGCTCGAGCAACTTTTGCAAGAAATGACAAAATGTAGTTAGAATTGATTGTAACTACCCATGCTTAGTATATGAGCATGTAATAAATTTTTTGGAGAGGTTAATGATATTTTGGATTGAGACACTTAATTCTGACACCCTTGTACGGATGACTGTATCTATTTTTATGTAATTTACACTGTATCTTTGCTTCTGTACGATTGTGTACGGATTGACATAGGTGATCAAGATCCATGTCAGTGTAGTGTTTTCTTTCATCTTCTATATGAAATAGATAGTTTGTTTTGAAGTTCAATAGGTGTTAATTTTCAATTTTTTGAAGGTCACTAGTCTGACAGAGAAAAAAATAGTGCTACCTAGTTAGAAATGACTCTAACCTAAATTTCCTTTGATAGAATTGACTGAAGCCATGGGGGAAGTAGGGTTAGGGTTTGTAGATAGGTTTTATGTTTTCCTTTTGGTTGTTTCAATGGATTTCATAGGACAGAAGTGAAGCCCTGTGGCTGACTGGTGAAACTAGGTAAGCCAAGATAAGGAGAAGAAGGAATTTGATTGAGCACCCATGACCTTTTGGGGAAGACTTAGTGGAATTTATAGATGCACCAGATAGTATGCTAAAAGGATTCGAAGGTGGAAGGAGGTGAATCAAAGATTTGAGACAAGTTTGTCAATTATTCATGCTGACTGGTCCAAAGGCCTAATTAATAGGCTATAATCTAGGGTCTGCAAGAAAGTTGGGTTTTGGGTGCTTCTAGAGGTTAGAGTTTTGGATTATAATAGTGTTGGGTGATGTCTTGAAGATTTTCAAGTTTTTTTGTGGAGTAAATTGGAGATTTGGTGAGCATTTGGCCAAAATCGGTGGAAATAGACCTACTAGGAATTAGGCAATTAGGCCTCATAGTGAAATACTGACCAATTGGATTGGTAAAGTGTCTTGATGTATTGAGATAATTGCAGAATGACCTAGAATGGGTCAAGAAGGGTGTTGGGAGTCTTGGTGAATGTGTGGGAAGAGCCTAGGCAGAGGATTGGCATTCTAGGTGGAGTTCTAGTGGAAAAAAATAGGCTTTTCATTAACTAGTTGGACTAGTTAGGCCTAGAAATCTTGGAGTCTTCAAAGTAACAACTAAACCTTGGAGGTCCTAAAAGAAGGAAGATCCAACAAAGAATGACCATTGGATGGTTGAGTTAGTCATTTAAGCAACTTGGAGTGGAGAAAACATAGAGTATCAATCCCTTTGCATCAAGAAGTAACAAAGGGAGAGAGTTCAGACAAAGGGAAAGATTTCTATCAAAGGAAAAAGAGATTACCAAGAAGAGGAACAGTCAAGGAAGAGCACATATCACAATAGAGATATTAGATGATACATCTATCCAATAAAGGGATTCAAGAGTGAAGACAACCATTCTGCAACAAACACATCTAAGCGATTTTTGAGCTTCTCGAAAGCCAGACATTTGTAATAGTTACATTAGGAAAGCTTGATGAAACTGTTATACTTCATATTGTATTAGTGATAGTATAGTTTGATAATGTAGTATGTTTCCATCAATGCCAAAGGGAGAGATTGATGACATGTAACTAATTGAATGTTTGAAGATGTTAAGTTGATCACCAAAATGCAGAAGGATAATGCAAGACATTAAATTAGTTAATGGATTGTATTTTCATTGATGTCAACTTGATATAATCTAATCGGTTAAAATCAAAGTGTCAAAGACTTCAGAAAATCAGAGAGATAAATTTTATGCTTTCAGTAATGCATAAAATACAAGTATTCACAATGTGACTTCAAACATCGATGGTCAGTGAAAACCGACTGACAGAGATCACCAAAATTCAAGTCACAATGATGCTCGAGCAAGAACACCGGTGAGAATTATCAACAAGTAGAATCACAAGCATAACCGACGGCCAGAAACATAGTGTAAATTGACGGAGAAGCCCAAGGAGAATTGGAGTGTTGAACGAAGCTATCAAAGAGTTAAGACACCAAAATTAACTTGAGTTCAGAAATGAAAAAAGATCTAGCTAGAAGAGATAAATATGGATTTAATTGGTAGTTATATTTGTTTTCATCGACAAGATAAAGCCAAAGATAAGTAATGGATTTAAAGTTATTTTGTCTAGTTGGCAAGAATCTCTGCAAGATAAAATAGGAGTTTTTTTAAAATATAATTGGCAAGAAAAATGGATCATGCAAAGATCAAGAAAATCAAGAACCTAACAACAGTGATATCATTTCTACAAAGAGAAAACATAATTCATTACAAATTGTGGTGGGTGAATGAATGAAAAGACGATGTTGAAGAGAAACTGATGAAGAGCAACTTCATATAGTCTTGATCAATCAAGCTGATGAAAGAGCTAAAGTTTTCCACGGACACCGAGCAACAGAGCACAACATCACCGAGAAGAATCAAAGTGGAGCAAAGGTATAAAAAGGGATATATTGACCAGATTAGTTTACGAGATTACAATAGATCTAAAAATCTACATGTACAAGTTGTATAGTGAGATACATCCTAAGGAGTATCAAAAAGTTTGATCATGAAGCTAGCATGAGATGCCAGATACCTATTGATAGGCCAAGTGAGTGTTTGATCAAGGATGGTAGCATATAGATGCCCGATATCAAGTGATAGACTAAACTTTTAAATCCTCTAACAAGGTCACACCTAAGAATGTGTTTGTAACCTTTAACAGGGTTGGCTCTTCACTGAGCTCACTTCAGAAGAGTGAAAATTTTGGGTTACCGGTCCCAAGTGGTTTTTCCCTTAACAAGGTTTCCACCTTAAAAATCCACATGTCAATGTGTTTATGAGTCATTACTTTAGTGTTTTTCATTACACATAACTTAACTGGATTGATCAGTATACTCTGGATAATTAAATCTCTTTCGGTAAATTAATAGACTGTTATTCAGTAAACATATAGTAGAAGGTTTAACAAAGCATTCTGAGCAGTAGTAATTTGATAAAAGTATTTGGAGGCATTCATCTTATAGGACTGAAGATAACTAGAGGCTTAATATTATGGTAATACGTTTTTGGGATGATTATTGGAATATTTTTTAGGCCACTGATTCACCCCCCTCTCAGTTATTACTAACAGTATGAAATCTTCCTTGAATACTTATTCCAATTCTACTAGACAATTGATCAATTGGAATAAAATTTCTTTGTTCTTTATTAATAATCCTTAGGAAAGATAGGTGAAAATATTAAAGATTCTGGGGTGGTCAATCCCCACCCTTCTAGACTCTTACCTTGGATTGTCTTTAGGTTCTATACCCCCATATTCCTTTTGGATATCCCTTATTCAAAGAGTTATCAAAAGTCTGGCTAGATGGAAGGGATCTCTTCTTAGTAGGGTTGGCAAAGTCTAATTACTTAAGAGTTGTCTTTAGAACTTACCATTGTATGCTCTTAGTCTCTTCAGAATCCCTACTAAATTTTTTTATGTTATAGAGAAGATCTAGAAGAAATTACTTTGGTCTGGTACTAACAAGAAGAAGAGAATGTCACTTGTGGTATGGGAGTCTATTTGTAAACCTAAAATATTGGGAGGATTAGGTATTAAACATATTTGTCTTCTTAACAAAGATCTTATGGCCAAGCAGATCTAGAAACTTTATGAGGATGAGAGGGAATGGAACTCAATCAGGAAAAGGAAATAAATTTATAATTCCCTGACTATTGATGATTTCTTTCAGTCCCTGAATATTCTCAAAGCATCCTTTAATTGGAACAATATGCAAAATATTAAAAAAGTAGTAGAAAAAGGAAAAAAAAAAGTGGAAGTTGGGAAATGACAAGAAAATTAGGTTTTGGTGGGACTGTTGGTTGCTAGATAAACCCATTGCTACTTTTCTGGAATCCTAGAATGTGATACAAATTTGTAAAAATAATTATGGGTCTTTTTTTACTAATTACTTGAAGGATGATGCTTGGATTAATATTTGTGCCATTGAAATTAATCTGTCTCACATTCAACATTCTCTTCATGCATGTTTTATCAGTAGTGAATATGAAGATGCCCCAATTTTTGGTCCCTAATCCTAATGGAATTTTTTTTTGTGTCTTCTGTAATTTCCACCATGAATGTGTTTTAAGGACCTCCTCCTTATTAGGCATCTTTTTGGAATAAATCTCTTATCCCTAAGATTAATATTTTCTTTTGGATTTTAATTCAAAACAAAATTTTGACCATTGATAATTTGTGTTGGAGAGGCTTCTACCTCCCTAACAGGTGCTTCTTATGCAATAATAATGAAGAGTTCCCTTCCTCTAACAAACCTACTAGACTGATTTGGTCCTTATTGGATCCTCATATTTGCTGGAATCCATGGAAAGAATGCAAAAATAGAATTTTTAGAAACAAGGAATCTCCCTTTCAGGTGGTTTCAAAGAAGGTTATTAGGATTGTTAAAGAGAACTTTTTTACCACCAAAGAGGGTAGAAATTTTGAAGAAGTTGATATTGGCCCCATTTCCTCCCTTTTTTCACCTTTGATTTCAAATGGAAAAATGATAATAAGAGATTTGGCTTGGTGTGGATGTATCTCCCTCAAGGCTGGGTTAAAGTAAATTTTGACAGTGTGGCTAAGGGGAACCCAAGTCCTACTGGATGTGGTGGACTGGTTAGATACATTTATAATAACTTTATTGGTTTCATTGTCTACCTATTGGGAAATCAAACTAGTCATTCAATTGAAGCTATGGGAGCTCTCAAAGCTCTTAAAATTGCTAAATATTTGAATTGCCATAATATTTGGCTTGAGGATGATTCAAACAACATAATTAAATGTCTTAAAGGGGATTATAAATATTCATAGTCTATCAAGCTTATAATTAAGGAAGTTGATGTCATCATTAAAACGTTCAATAAGGGTCACATTTCTCATGTGTACCGGGAGGTGAATATGGTGGTGGATCACATTGAAAAAATTGAGGTGAGTTGTAAATAAATGATTACTTGGCATGGTGAGCTAAGGTAGGATAAGGAAACTAATGAACTCATTAACTATGATAAGACACATAGTAATGTGGGAAGTATTATCAAAGATGATGGAAATGACACATATGGACCTTAAAAAAAAGATCACATGAAGGAAAATTAAGGGAAGCATGCCAAGGATATTAATGAACTCATTTGGCATGCTTCATGGGTTATTTTATGGGTTGCCTCAGCTATTAACCTAAATTGAAATACCAGTAAGGTTCGATTATAGAAACTGGTTTCATTTGCAGAAAGATGGGGGCAGATCCAAAAAATTTGAATCCTTGTGATCTGTGAAGATTGGAAGCATGAGAAGAAAGTTTGGCACAATATTTGAAAGGGAGGCATTTCTCCTTATCTTGAACATCTTCATGTCTATGAGAGAAAGGTAGCGAATTTAAATATTGAAGGTTGGAAAGACAATTCTGTCATTTTTCATGGTGGAAAGGTTAGTTTTAGTGTTGATATCATTGTAGAGATGATGATTTTACCATCTAATGGAGTGGAATTTTTTAAAGAGTGTAAAGAATCTGAAGAGAGGAGAGAAATTTTCTTGTTAAAACTAGGGATTATTATTGGTTTGAACACATTAAATCTATATGGAATAAGATTATGACCTGTGTGATGGAATATTTTACTTTGTATGGGAGGTATACTAGGGTGCACAATTATTAGGCATAAGGACATCATGTCCTTCCCCTATTTCCTCCATCATTCTCTAAACAATAATCATGCTAAAAAATAGAAAGAAACCTACTAAGCCCGTTCTTCCTGAAGGTCTCATAATGATGATTTATGAACATTGTATGAAAATGACTCCTAAAGCCCCTATCAGGGATAGTAAGGGTAAAAGGAAGGTGAATAATAATGACATTGAGGATTTTGATAAGAAGGTCCTTAAGAGCTCCAAATTCCAAAAGCCCAAAACCTTGAAGAGCATGAAGAAGAGATATGATGTTGTTAAGGGGATGGAAACAGGTGATGAAAGTGATAAATCTAACCAAAATGTGACAAGGGATTCCATGGAAAAAAAAATTTAATGATTCCCCTATTAAATATAAGAACTTTTATGAAGAACAGGGGATGGATACTGAAAATAATGGGGAGTCTTATGAGGGCTTGGGAAATAAGATTGGGGATGATTTTTTGACATTAAAAACACACTAGATGTTAGAAATATTTAGGTAAGGGACTAAGAGGTGGGTTTATTAGTACCTCAAACAATTCACATTTTTCCCTATCAATCTCAAACTTATACTCTTATATATATCAATACCAATATATGTTCTACTTTTAACCGATAACTAATAACTTGCAAATTAACAAACATGTAACATATAAACATTCAAACACTTAATAGAATATTTTAGTATCATAGAAAACCCTTGGTAAGAGGTAAAAACTATAGTGGGGATGGAACCCAAAACTTATCACTTCAATAATAAGGTGCCCAGTTAAGAGCTTACAAAAGCATTGTTAAATGTTGCCCAGCTATGGGCTTTGCCTAGAGACCTGTTAAAGTCTTATACCCTATTAGGAGTAACCTTGTTAGATTATTTTATCCCACTTATATAGTGTTCACCGTGTTAAAAGATTCACAATAAGTTCTTGAATAGAACTTCTAAGTCTGGTTAGAGACTACCTGATTAAGGGATTTCACAATCTTGTTGCTAAACTGTTAGGAATGAATCAACAATAAATTTGACATGTGATTTATTTCTCCTAAATCTTTTTAGATATTTTTCTTCTCTATTATTTTTCTGATTTACACTTTTCTTGTCTTCACTGATACTTTTTCATACTTTGCACTGTTGCTTTAGTATATCTTCTCCATACTATTTTGCTCTCTCTCTCTGATCTCCTTTTAAATGTATTGTCTTGACCTAATTTGTATATCCTATATCTAACCTAATTAGGGTTTATTTATTATTTCATAGGCCATTTGGATAGTAGGATGTCATCCTTGATTCTAGTCTTGACTTTTCCTCTCCCTATAAAACTTTCTGATAAACTTTGTCGATAGTCATAACCTTTTTGTTGATAAACTATTCTTTTCCGATAGTACTCTATACTTGATGTTAGTTTCTATAAATGAAAATCTAATCAAAATAATTCATTAGTATGTAGAGGATTTTTTCAAGTAACAATCTCCCCCTTTGGCATTGATCGCAAAACCTTTCTAGCATCATTCTTCTTACTATTTTCCATTTGATGTGTTGCTCCCCTTTTTTCTGTACTCTCTTCATTACTCTCATTCTCATTATTATTTCTTTACTCTCTACTCTTATTCTCTATTCTCCCCCTTTGACAGCAATGCCAAAGGAGACCAAAAAAAAAAATGTGACTATTGCGGTATTAGTTATTTTCTGCTCCTTTTGTCTGTACGTTTCCCAAAATTGTATTCCATTGTTCTTGTAGGTGGTTGATCACTATGATATAAATCTTTATATTTATTATTTTGTCGATAATATATTATTTTTCATTCTTTTCTATTGTGCTCAGCAAGTTATATGTAGCTTGTATCTATTTATGCATCACATCTATAAGTATAGTTGTCATACATGATTCCTCAATTTATATATTATTACCTATAAGTAGCTTCTTTGTTATGTAAGTCATTTTAGTTAATGTATCCTTCATATCCTCTAGTCTCTTTGATAAAAAATTTGTAACTTATGTCATTTTAGTTATGCTTTTGTCAGTAAATGATCTATGTT
Organism: Thuja plicata; assembly: GCA_018584345.1. Taxonomy (NCBI): domain Eukaryota; kingdom Viridiplantae; phylum Streptophyta; class Pinopsida; order Cupressales; family Cupressaceae; genus Thuja; species Thuja plicata. The sequence goes on from MU226688.1 coordinate 2,229,251, forward strand.
GTATTTTTCCTGAGTTCTTCTTTAAGATTCTGATTATTTCTGATTAAGTCCACAAATTTTCTTAACTATGTTGTAACTAATTAATTTTCATCAACAATTATTTTTGGTAGTAAGCTTGAAAATGTTTCAACTATTCTCTTCATAATCTTATTCTTTGGTTTCTCCCTTAACTATTTCTCTATAGTTGTCTTTTCTTTGTATTTCTCGACATATAATAGATTTTCCTTGTAATGTAACTTATTTGGATCTTTCTTCAAAATTGTAAAGTCATGTCTTTCATCTAAGTCTTCAATGTATTCACTTTTTGAATATTTGTTTATCTTATCTTGTGTTGTTGTAATCATAGTCATACTTTGTAATTTTCTTGCAACTTTTTCTTCTTCATTTTCTTTGATGTCACCAATAGCGAGTGTTATATCAGTAGCATGTGTTTCATGTTCTAATCCATTGTAATTATTTGTATTTTCTATTGTAAGTTATTCCTCAAGATATTCATCTTCCTCAGTACTTGTATCACTAGAATCTCTCAACTAAAGGTATGATGGTATGGAAGAGGAGAACAAGGGCATGGGTAACCAGGGTCCTATTTATGCTACTAATGGATGGAGAAATATGCTACATCTATGAAGAATTATATGTAGGACTCTATTGAAAAAGGCATTAACTAGATTATTAATTTGGTTGGCTACTCCAATTCACTTTCTAAGAATGATACCTCTTAGATTGTTGGTTCTATGTCTAAAGGGGATTTCATCCTGTTGAATATGGATAATCCTCATGATAAGGTTTGGGCCTACTTTTTATTTCTTGTAGAAGGCTAAAACTAATGCCACTGATTCCTACAATATGGATAACTATATTTTTAGTGAAATCAATAGTCTCAATCTAAGACATAGAGATCTATCTGCTTATTTTATTATCATAAAGGATGTTTATATTTGGGCCCTAGAGGAAAAGAAATGGCTACTAGAGAAACTCAAGGAAGAGAGAGAAACTAGAAAGTCTCTAGAGGATAAGGTTGAGAAGATTAACATGAAGAACAAGAAGTTCAATGACACCTTGAAGAGAATCATCTAGAATAGCCATGACAGTATTAAATTTACTATTGACAACCTGAAGGCTTTGGTGGTTAGGTTGGAGAATTCTAATCAAGAGAAAGTCACTACCCACATTGAGCCTGGTCGGGAGATGGTTTTTGGTTGTTCTAAAGGCTTAGGTAAACACACTCATGCTAGAGTCTCAGGAAGAAGGCCACCCCTATCCCTACATTTATCCAATACCTTAAGGATACTATAGAGAACTTGAATATGATGGAGGAGGAGGTTGTGGCTACTCTGAAGGAGTTGGCTTAGGTGTGCTTCATGGTGTCTCTCTAGTGTTTGGTTCCTTCTATGTTTTGTTTCTCCTTCGGCTGGTCATTTATTTCTATTGGTTTTGGCTTTTGGGATCTGGTAGCTTGTCTTGTTTCCAGAATTATTTTTCTTTGATGGACCTTAATGCTTATCTTTTTTCATCTTTTGTAAAGAGTTTCTAGGTCCCTTCAAAACCTAATTTTTCCTTAATTTAAAACATTCATACCTCAATTTTTAGTATCAAGTGCATGTGGGAAGCCATCAAACATGTATTTTCCTAAAAGAATTATTTCAAGTGAATGCATGCTTTCCACCCCTCAATAAATAGCATCTACTGATGCATATTAGATTGAATTTTTTATCATTGATCAACAATGTGACAATATTATTAAATCACTTGAATATATCCAAGCATTAATTAGAATTTGAAAAAGAATACTTGCCAACAATGAAGAAGCTACATCTGCCAATGCTTAGAAGTAGCCTTGTAGTGATAATAACTTAAGTTGTTAATGTAGGGATTCTGATTGAAATGAAACTATGTGTTCATTGTTAGATGAACAACAATTAAGTGTGGATCATGATGTGTGCATTAATATTGAAAATTTGGTCTTCAACGAGCCCAATTCTTTTGACTCCACCTATGTAACTCTAGACCTTATGGAAATACATACTTTCAATTAGTGTCAAAACACTTAGTCATTCAGTGTTATCTGAGTATACAATGTTACCTGAGTATATAGTGTCACCTGAGTGTTTAGCATCACCCAAGTGTTCAGTATCGCTTGAGTGACAGTTTATCACCCGAGTATTCTTTTGGACCCGAGTGACAGTTTGAAGGCAACTTTGCATATATTGTTAAATATAAATTTGTTTATTGCAATTTGACTTACAGAGTTATTTGTTGGATAAAGATATATATGTAAGATAGTTTATTTTATCCAATAGTTAATGTATGAGAAGAAGATGAATATGATTATGCGAATGGCAGTTTGAGTTAAGTGCAGAAGTGTTCAGGACAGCAGAGTCTTATATATCACATTTAGGTGATCATTTATATTCAAAGGATCTTATTCAGAAATCATAGTTGCACAAAGCGATCATCAACTGGTTCATTCTCATAGATGGATAAGAAAAATCCTTTAACAAGGTGGACCTAATAGTCCTTTCTTTAAATATCTTAACCGAGCTGCATTACTTATTTTATTGTACAAAATCCTTTAACAAGGTGGACCTAACAGTCCTTTCTATGCTCCTAACAGGGAAGACCATTAGAAATGGTCATTTTAAGCTTTAACAAGATAAATTTATACCGCAGTACTAAATCTTGTGGGTATCATCCCCACCCCAGTTTTACTTTCTTTTGGAAGGTTTCTGGGTAACCAAATATTGTGTTATGTGTTTTGTATGATTCTTTACTTTTAAGTTATATGCATGCAAACAAATAAGGAAATCTAATTGTGGAATAAAAGGATTAAGTTTTAGTGGTTCCTGATTCACCCCCACTCTTAGTCACTGGGCACATCATATAATTTCAACAATTGGTATCAGAGTAGTGGTTCTCTTATTAGAAGTTTAATAGCTTGAGAAAAGATCAGAGGATATAGAAACATACAGACTGGAGAAAGCCATTGAGAATAAAAACATAGATATTAAAGTGGCCACGGATCAGATCATAAAACTTAAGGGGCAACTCTCTCTTTCCCTAAAGAGAAGAAAATAATTAGCAGTGCAGATGAATGAAAAGAACTATTTAGAAGAAATAATTGAAGAATTTTTCAAAGAAAGAAACTCAGAAGAAGCTGATGCATCCATTGAAGACTTGCTTGCAAAGAATCTCAATCTACATGAAGAAATCAGAAAGTTGAAAAGAGAATAGGAGGTTCACTCAATCAGAATGTGTGAAGCCATGGAACTAAAGAAAAAAGCAGAAGATGACAAAAATATAGCACAAGAAGATAAAATACTCCTGAGTACAAGATTAGAAGAAAAAGAAAAAGAAATCCAAAACTTATCACTTTAGCAAGATGATCTAGTAAGTCAGCTCAACAATCCAACACAAGAAGTTGTCAACCTAAGGAAAGAAAATGAAAGACTACAAAATGATCTCAACACTGAAAAGAAAAAAAATGAAAGTATGGTGAATTCAAAAACTAGCATGGATCAGACAACAGAACTCAGACATCATGGACAGACTAGATTAGGTTATACTAAACAATGTGAATCCTCACAACAAGGAGCTCAAAGGAACAACAAACCTAATTGAAATCATTGTGGTAAGATAGGGCATACATCAAATAAATCTTGGAGCAATGGAAAGTCAAAATTTAATGAAAAATGCTACAGTTGCAACAAACATGGACATAGAGAAAGTGAATGCAAAGAGAAACCTAAGTTTGAAGGGAAATGCTAGAAATGCAACAAACAAGGTCATAAATCTTCCGAGTGCAAAACTAAGAATTGGAATCCTGCTGAACAATTTGCCAAGGCAATTTTTGGTTGGGATTACAACACTTGGTATAGATATTGTCACTGTGGTGAATATGGACACATTGGTGCAAATTGTGTGAAGACTCACTTCAGAAAAAGAGATCCTACTAAGAGATGATATGTGTGTAAGCAACTCGGTCATTTGAGAAAGAAATGTATGAACAAAGAAAAAGTTGATACTGATTTTGAGAATGGTAATGCCAAAGTCTCATAAATCAAAACTTAGATGAGAAAGCAATGGGTAAGGAAATCCTCAAATAATTTATATAAAAGAAATGAAGGATCTAATGACACCCTAAATAGTGAGATGGGTGGATCTATCATTATAGAATAGGAAAGTAAGGAGATGAGTGGAACTATGCAATACAAGCCATCCTACATCAGTTCTAGGTAAGAAATACAGTCCATATCCACATATTGATGCATGAGGACATATTGTAGTTCAACCCGAGTTAGAATTTTAGTTACACCCAAGTCACTCTAGCTCACCTGAGCTGAGTCGAGCAATATTGATAACTAGAAAGTTAGTTTCACCTGAGCTTCCGAGTGAATCTTGGAGAAACTCCCAAGTCACGCCAACTACTATGTATGAAGCATTTAATGAAATACTCTAACCATTTAAAATCTCTTATATATGAAGGATTGTAAAGAGTATTGTTTACAAAGATTTCAGTTTACAAGTCAATTTAGACCCCTTAGCAATTCAGTGCAAATTCATGATTGAGAGCGAGTTTGATTATTTCGTCTGAGTAATATGTAATCAAGAAAGGTTCAGAGATGCTAGTAAGGAATACAATTTGTGATCCTCCCATGTTCAAGCTTCATCTGACAATTGTAGAGGAGATAGAACCGATGGGAGCTCATTCCGTATTCCTTTTGAGAGTGTTGCTGGTTAATGAAATTTGTTGCTTCTATTAGTGCAACATACAGGAGCTTGCAACCAGTGAGATGAATCAAATATATGAGAAGTTATATACCGATGGGAAACTAAAGCCTAAGAATAAGCACATCAAAACTAAGGGTTTGACACATATCATGCATATGTCGAGGGACTTCCAGACAAAATGGATGAGATATGTTCTTAGTCATGTTCACGACATGCAACTATGGTTGGATCATCCTGTGAAGATCACTAAGCAGATAATTCACCGTGTTACTGGGTTCCCTATGCTAGACAAGTCAAAAGCTACCAAAACCCTAAACAGGGATGAACTAGCTGATTTAACTCTTACCGAGTGGGATGGAAGAGGCATGAGACTCAACGAAGTAATAGATATGGAGATGAAATTTTGCATTCATGTGATAGAACACAAGATATACAACTCGAGCATACCCAATAGTGTTTCATGTGAATTTGTTGACCTAGCTTACAAAGTAGTCAAGAAGAATATGGTATTCGACCTAGCAAAATTGCAACTCACTCAGTTGAGAAAGAACATGGAGAGAATCCGAGTCTCAAAACCCAATTCATGTAATTTTGGTTCTCTTCTAATCTGCATACTATTTTATGTTGAGAATTTCTCTCCCTCCAAAGGAATAGTAGCATGGAAAAAGGATAGACCAATCATCCATCAAATTAATGAATTCATAGCTGAGAGGGGAGATAATTTTGATAGCATTATGGATGGATACTTTGAAAGTTTCAAACAGAAGATGCAAAGTAGATATAGAATTCCCAAACAACTAGTTGAAGAGTACAAATAAGAAATATGTTTTCTAGTTGATTATGATAAAGTGTATATACAAGCAGTAAAGACTAGGGTTGTATGGGTACAACCCATGCCATATGAAGTTAATAATGAGGACACTAAAGATATCATAGAGGCTCTAGTGAATGAGCCTGTCAATCTAAAGGCACCTTACTTTGGAACCTATGAGGAAGCAAAGAGAAGGATATCTTTGGAAATTGAGATTCCTAAGATATTGAAGAGAGGAAGAAAGAGACCTGATATATTCAAGAAGTAGTATGGAAAGACCTCTGACTCTCCTACAATATCTGAGAGAAAAGAGGACACAGTTAAAACAAAGGAGATAAAGGAAATTGAATCTAACAAGGAAGAAACTGATGTTAATCCTTCATAGAAGAAGAGGAAGACAACACCTAGACAAAAAAAGGAGAAAGGAACTACTCATGTTTTCACCTTGAGAAGATCAAGGAGAAAAATTATACTAAAGAGCAGGATGATGAAGAAGATATTGTGGTCTTCACTAAACCCACACCCACACTTGATCAGAAGATTAAAGACCTTAAAGAAGGAAGAGCTATGAGTTCTTTGAAGTCACTGAAGTATGCTTCTAGGATAGAAGAAGAAAATAAGAAAATTGAGCAAGCAGTGGTGGAGAAGATGGCAAAGTGGAAATATGACCCTTCTGAGTTGAAGAGTTATATGACTGAAGACTTATTTAAGGTAGTATTTATTCCCTGGAAGAATGCAGTACAAATTGAGAGAGATATAAGGGAAGAGAAATTGAAGTAGGTCATGTCTACAATGAAAGGCAAAGAAGTAAAAGAGGCCTTGAGAAAATATGAGAATAATCACACCCCCAGATTTAGGGCATTCCAAATATTGAATAATAATATAGAAGAAGTAGATTAGCGTGCCACATTAGTGTGGAAATCAATATTTGAGATAGAAGAAAGAAATGTGAAGGAAGAAGTACCGAGTACAAACCCTCCAGTACAAGGAAATGATGATACTATACCCGAGGTACAAACTATTAAAGAGTCCAACATAGAGAAGATTGCAACTGAGGTAATGGCATCACTACCCCAATCTCCCATACAAAGTATAGTAACTCCAAAAAAAGACAAGGTTTCAGAATCTACATCTAAATAGACAAAGATCAAGCAACAAGCTCCTCTTACTACTGAGACATGGACACCTGAGTCCTAGAAAGGTAAGGTAGACATTTCTACTATTGATTCATTAGTAAATGTTGATCCAACAATTTGTACTGTAAAGGTCAATGACCTAATTGGATTGAATACTGAAGCAAAGGATGAGGTAGATAAAGGTAAGGAAATTATTCCTTCTCCGAGTCCTAAGTCAAAGGTAGTAATAACTGATGAGATAGATCTAGATAAAGATATTGTGGCTCCTAATTGGGATCTATCCAAACTATTTATAAAAAAAGTGGATATTTTAGGAGAACTATGGCAGAAAAGGGCCTCACAACAGAAACTCAGAAAGGAAAGACAAAGGAACAAAGTACTTGAAGATGTTAAAGGCATATTTGTAGATGATTTTCAGATTAAATTCAATGAGAGTCACTCAATTATGGACCAGCTTGTTGAAATCATCCACAAGTTCAACACAAATATAAATGTTCAAGAGAAGCTACTTGAGAAGGAAGAGAAGAAATTTGAGAACAAGGTTCTAGAGAGAATTGCAAAGAAGATTGCAATTGACCAGGTGCATCTTACATAGATTATTAGCACTCTAGAAACCACTCTGAAAAATGTGGTAGCATTATTTGTAAAGTTGAATGACTCCTCTAACTTTACTATGGAAATCAAGAACAAATTAGTAAAGATTGATGCAGACATGAAGGAAAGTGTAAGGTAGTTAGCACTTGACCCGAGCACCATTTCTGCTCACTTCATGAAAATAAAATATCTTACTGATTTATAGGCTAAAGTGTTGAGAGAAGAAGCAAGAATCAGATAATCTCTTACAACAATCCAGAGACAACTTCTACCACACATGGACGAAATGAAGAAATGCATAACACATGATAAAACTCTCATCCATGAAAACAACTTCTCAGTTGTCAAGATGATGATAGAGCTATCTATAGAACTACAAGTTGAATTGCACATCTTGAAGGTTCTACAGGACAATTGGGACAACACTCTATCTCAACTTTTGAAGGTACATACTAATTTTCTATCCTACTTTGGGATAACCCTGTAGATGACATTTGTTTTGGCATTCTTGTCAAAAACAAGGGGTAAATGTCATTGTATAAGAGGGAAATGTCATTGTAAATATCACATGTACAGTGAATAGTGTAGAAGATATATGTTACAATAACAATTTTGAAAAATACAAAAACAAAGTCAGTTAGACCAGAGTAGTAGAGCAAGTATCAAAACCTGAGAAATTGGTAAGGGGGTGTTTTGACATATAAGATACAGAGTTTAATGATAAGTGTTTTTGTCACTAATGCCAAAGAGGGAGATTGTAGACCTTATGGCAAGACATATTGTCAATTAGTTTCAAAACACTTAGTCATTCAGTGTTACCTGAGTATATAGTCTTGCCTGAGTGTTCAGCATCACCTGAGTGTTTAGTATCACTCGAGTGATAGTTTATCACCCGAGTAGTCTTTTGGACCCGAGTGACAGTTTGAAGCCGACTTTGCATATATTGTTAAATATAAATTTGTTTATTACAAACCGACTTACAAAGTTATTTGTTGGATAAAGATATATATGTAAGATAGTTTTTTTTATCCAATAGTGAATGTATAAGAAGCAGATGAATATGATTATGTGAATGGTAGTTTGAGTTAAGTGCAGAAGTGTTCAGGACAGTAGAGTCTTATCTATCACATTCAGGTGATCAGTTATATTCAAAGGATCTTATTCACCAATCACAGTTGCACAAAGCAGATCATCAACTGGTTCATTCTCATAGATGGATCATCACAATCCTTTAACAAGGTGGACCTAACAATCCTTTCTTTAAATATCTTAACCGAGTTGCATTACTTATTCTATTGTATAAAATCCTTTAACAAGGTGGACCTAATAGTCCTTTCTATGCTCCTAACATGGCAGACCATTAGAAATGGTCATTTTAATCTTTAACGAGATAAATTTATAATACAGTACTAAATCTTGTGGGTATCATCCCCACTCCAGTTTTACTTTCTTTTGGAAGGTTTCTGGGTAACCAAATATTGTGTTATGTGTTTTGTATGATTCTTTACTTTCAAGTTATATGCATGCAAACAAATAAGAAAATCTAATTGTGGATTAAAAGGATTAAGTTTTATTGGTTCCTGATTCACCCCCCCTCCCCCTCAGTCATTGGGCACATCATATAATTGCAACAGTAAATTTATCAAATGATGAGAATGATGTCATTTTCTCTCCTGATATTCATAATGATTCATATAAATCAGATCTGGGATCAATTGGAGTGTGTAGACATGATGGTGATTCTTATAGCGTTGATGGTGATTCTTATAGTGATGATGATTCTTATAGTGTTGATGAAAGTGAATGCAATGATTTAATTTATTTTTTCCCTACTTGTGAGGTTAGTTCTCTTGATTATGATTCTAATATTGAACATGGTGGTACGATGCAATTTGAAGGTATGGATGTATTTCAAGAAGGTATTGCACTTGAATCAAGTGAAGAAAATCTTTGTGATCAAAAAATAGATATTATATGTCAATTTGAAAATGGTTTCAAAGATTTTTCAAATACATTGTATGAGAAAATAGTTGAAGAAGATCTAGTTGTAGCTTGTCATGAGAAATCTGAAAATGATTTTCAGATTTTCCCAAACCCTTTATATGATGAAGAAATGGAAGATAATTAGACATTGTTCTTCCATGAAGTTTTTGAGTAATCTCAAATCCATTATATGAGTAAGAAGAGGAATTTTTAGATGATGCAGATTCTTTACCATTCTATGAAGATGGAAACCATGCTGGTGAAATTGATCTTTATGATTTATCTATATTTGATGATATTGTTTGTAGTTGTGACAAAGAAATCTGATAGAGGTGGCTTGTATGAGGGGGACATGATTGACATTATGCATGTTCATGGAGTGAGGATGAGTAAAGATGATTCAATGAAATAAAGACACTCACTAACTCATTTAACATCAAAATCTGACGAAAGTTTCCAACAAAATATGAATTTTTTTTTGTTTTGTCAAATGTTATGAGGTAAAATGGATCAAATTAATTTTTTAAATGTTTGACATTCGTCATAATTCTGACAATGGTTTCTTTCATCGGTAGTCCGACGAAAACATCGTTAGAATTTTGATGAATCACAAACTTAAAAAATAAATAAAAATAAAATCATAGGGTTAGTTGATAGTGTTTTCCATATATATGTACTTGCACAGACAATGTTTTTCATACTTGTGACAATGTTTTTCTAGGTTTATGAAGGTTATAGACCAAATTTTTTGTAGTTTGATTTTATTGGTTGTGAAGAAAAAACATGTTAGATAATATTAGTCAAGAACATAACAAAGAGACAAATGGTAGATTGTGGTCTACATTGAAAATAAAAGGTGATGGGAAATGTTATTGTCCCTGTAATAATTTCAAGGGCTTAAAAAGGAGAATATTTTTAATCACAACAATTGAGAAACATTGTAGGCAACATGGTCACATTGAAGAGGGGCGTGATTATCGTCCATTGGTAAGTTGTTTATTATATGTATCTATATTGATTGTATTTGTAATTTTTATGTTTAGAGCATGATCATGGTTTATTTTTGTTGATCATTATTATATAGGTGGGGCGCCCTAGGGCACATGATATGGACTATCACGGTCCAGAGAATGTGATTTTCCATAAAGTAGATGAACATGGAGGTGTGAATATCAAATTTGAAGTTAATGATCCTATGGAAGAAGATGATCCTGCAGTAGAAAACACAGTTGAAGATGATGGTACAAATATATTGATCCGTGACAAATTTAGTACTGGCACAGATGATCATGATGATCAAGATGACTTTGATGTTGTTCATGATTTATCTATACTTGAGAAGGCATATGAGCCCCTTTATGAAGGCTTTCAAACATCTCTTCTCTCTGTTGTATTTTTGTTGGTGAACTTGAAGGTTATGAATGGTTTATCCAACATAAAAAATCTCACATATGTTAAGGTATGTCATATATGCCATCATTTTTCATGTATTTTTGTTGTTATTTCATCATTAGTAAATAAAGGGTGAAATATGTACCATTAATATTCTTTATATTAACAAATTATTTTTTCATTATAGATTGATAGGTCAATTTTTGTTACCACAATCAAATATTCTACCTTGCTCATACCGAGAATTATCTTCCATTGTGAAAGATATTGGAATGGAGTATCAAGCAATAGATGTATGTCCCAAATTCTAATGATCATATTATATATCATAAACAACATGAATTTACAATAGAATGCCCAGAATGTCAGATCAATAGATATCAAACATATCAACTAACAAAAAAGGTTCCTCACAAGGTTTTTCATCATATTCCCATTATTCCATATATACAACGATTATTTAATAGGTGTGAAAGATTAGAAGATTTTATGAATTACCATGCATAGAATATAAGTGGAGATGACATTCTTTGAATTCTTGTGGATGGTTCTTCATTTAGGGACATAGAGGGAAAATGACCACACGTTAAAGAAGAACCTCGTAATCTCAGGATTTCATTGATAGCGGATGGTGGTAATCCATTTGGATATATGAGATCTATTTACTCAGTGTGGCCTATTTTTATTATCAACAATAACATTCTTCCATGGATGTCAATGACTGTTCCACGTATTTTTTCATTTAATAGTCATGTACATTAAATTATATATTACACTAAAATGGTTATAATAATTACGTAATATTTTTATTCATTCAAGTAGGTAAGTACCAAGTTAAAGATATGAATTTATATACTGATCCTCTTATCAATGAGTTACTAAAGTTATAGAATGACACCACTATGTATGACATCTTTATACCAAGAGGAAAAACACAATTTCAATTCCATGCAATGCTTGTATGGACAATTCATGATGCCCCAGGGCCAACACATTTTTGTGGATGTTATAAAGTTCAACTTGCACACTTTAACAATATTTAATTTATAAAGTATGTATCATGCATTTTTTAAAATAATTTATTCAATATGTATAATTAAAAAATATATACATATTTAATCCAATTATAGTTGATCTTGCAAGTCTTCAAACAAAGGGAAAATTTGCATGTCCAATTTATGGTTTAAAGATGAAATCTTGTCATTCAACAAGTTTAGGAAAGAATGTATTTGATGAGTATAGGCACTTCCTCCAAAAAAATCATAACTATCAAACTACTGAAAAATATATTTTCAATGGGAAAGAAGAGACTACATCAAAACCACAAAGAATGACACCTTGCCTATGGAAGTTGGAATATAATATAATTACTCATCAAGGTATTTTCATTCAATCAAATTTTGTATCCATCATATATGATATGTTTGGAATTTCTATTTTTATATTGTGTTTTTCTTACTCATGTTGTAATTGACAATGATTGTTGTTGTTAACTTTTTTGACTTATATACTTCATGAAGTTTGTCAAGGCATTAATGACCAGCTTCCAAAGGGACTGAAAAGTTATCCCAAACAATTTGGTAGGTTGCCTTACTATGAGAAGCTACAAATTTTGCATTTGTTTGATACTATGTATATCAAAAAGATTATAACATAGACATTATGGAAAATATTAGATGGAAGGCGTGACAGAAAAATTGTCAAAATTTGTAGTGACATTCAGGAATCCAATTATGCAATGTGAAATGTCATTCCATTAAATAGAGATGGAAACCAAATTGATATAAGTGCCCTTCCTTGGTTATTAACAGACCAAAAAAGTAATTCTATAAACTAAGTCATACGAAAATTTGATTTCTCCAAAGATTTGCTGCCAACATAAACAATATTATAACAAAGAAAGGTGAATTTAGGCCTGGGATGAAAATGCATGATTGGCATACCTTCGTTAAGATAATTCATGTTCTTTTATATTTATGATATATTTGTATATTGCATGTACTTTTCATTGTATTATGTTTACACATTTTGGAAAAACAATGAAAAGATCATTTTATAATTGTTGCAGTACGTTTTACCTCTATCTCTTCCATACCACTTTGACAACAATTTCAAGCAAGTTATATATAGTCTTGGAAAATACATGAGGTAAGTAGCGATATTTTTTTAATTTTTCGTATAGATATTATATTTTCTATTTTTTTTACTTGTTATGTAATATATTGTATATTATTATTTTAAATATCTTTAGTATATTTACACCTTGAATCAATATCTTTAGTATATTTACACCTTGAATCACTTGTAGATGGTTGTCATCTAAAGATATACATAAAAAAGATATAAATTATTGGAAGAGACAATTTCCTCTTCTAATGTGTAAAATGCAAAAGTGTATGCCTTTGACATTTTTCAATGCACAAGAATACTACCTCATACACCAAGTTGAGGAGATTGAATTGTGTGGACCTGTACACACACGGTCAATGTGGATGGCTGAGAGGCACTTGAAATTTTTGAAGGCCTTGGTTTGATAAAGAGCACATCATGAGGTTTATATGGTGGATGGATATGTGGTATACCAAACTATGGTGTACGTTACTGAATATCTTTCTAAGTTTGCATCAAAGATCCATGTAGATCGCATTTGGGATCCCAACTCCATTAACAAATTCAAACGGGAGTACCTAATGGGGAAATGTAGATTAAGGAAAGAAATAGGTAATTATAAGATGTTCATGGACATTAATTATAATATATTTTACATTTGGTTTTTACATATATTGTACTTAATTAATTATTAATATTTAATATACATCAATTATAAATCAACGTTGTATATTGTGGTAATTAACTAATTATAGGTCGTTTGTAAATTTTTATTTATTTTTTATACAATTGGTCGAGAGTGAGATGCACTAAATTTGTATGTCACAAAAAATATTGATTTGATGATAGTATGGATTGAACTATGTCAACAATCTGGTCGCGCATAATCATGGGAAGGTGTGGCTTCATTGGTTAAATAAGCTCATCGTAATGGAGAGGGGGGGTGAATCAGTGGCCTCAAAAATTTATCCAATTTAAGCTTTAATCCACCAATTAATAATTCTCAAATTATTAAGTCCCAACAAGATGCATGCCTTTGAAATACTTGAAACAAATAACTGTCTGTTGGTTTACCTTGTCTGTCTTTATTCTCCTTGATAACCGATAAACAGTAAATATGCAGAGTATACCAGTCAATCCATAAGTGCATATGTAGAATGTAAAACAATAAAGTAATGAACCATACACACATAACACAAGGATTTTAACATGGAAACCCTGTTAAGGGAAAAAACACTAGGACCGGTACCTCAAATTTTCACTCTTCTAAAGTGAGCCCTGTTAGGAGCCAACCCTGTTAAAGGTTACAAACACAATATTAAGTGCGACCTTGTTAGAGGATTTTAAATACATAGTTTTTCACTTAGTATCTGGCATCTACGCTACCATCCTTGAATTAGTCTCATGACTGTCAATAGGCTTTATGCAAATCTTACTACCATCCTTGAATCAGCCTCCTTCTTAGACTGTTAATAGGCTTTAGGTAAGACCGATGCTACTATCATGAGTCAACCTTCTGGTAATCTATTAGGATATACCTCAGTTACAAAAGACTATTAAGTCCTACTCTGTTAAGAGACTTAATGCTTCAATGGTTAAACTGAAACAAAATGACCTATTTTTAATGCAACTAAATTGAAGATTTTCAGATCTATTTACTTACAATATCTTTCTGATCAATGTATCAATACAATTCCTTTGTACTTAACTCTTTCTGCTTTGTGATGCTGTGCTTTTCTATCTATTGGTGTCTGCAAAATTCTTTAGCTCTCCCTCAGCTTGATTGATTAGGACTGCATGAATTTAATCCTTCATCAATTTTTCTTCAGCATCTTCTATCAGTTCACTCCCCTGTGTATCTGATTGATTATTGACCACCACTAAGAATGAATTATTATTGTCTCTTAAATAGACATAATATCCTTAATTCTTGGTTCGTGATTCTTGGTGTGAAAAACAATCTAGCCAAATTGATTTATGACTTTAACTCCTGATTTATCTCGTAGTTATCTTCTTGCCAACTGTGTAAATCATCTTTAAATCACTTAATTAACTATGGTTGAATAAAAAAAATCAAAAAACCAGTTAAGTCTATCTTTTAGCTCTGCCAGCTAGATATTTTGTCATTTTCTGATCTCTCTGTTTTGTCGATCAATTCTGTAGTTCATCATCGGTGACAACTGCTAGTTCCATCGGTGTTGCTTCAGTTAGCTTTGGGATCTCCGTCCGTCAGGCATCTTTGGATCTTGTTCATCGGGAAACACTATTTTCATCTTGTCGGGCATCCTTTGATTCTGCTTTGTCAGGCAACACTATCTTCTACTCGTCAGGCATCACTGTGACTTTATCTCTGTCTTTACCGATGGTGTGCAATCCGCCGGTGTATTCTTTCACTTAGTGAATACTTGTCTTTTATGCATTTCTAAAAGCATAACCTTTATTCCATTGATTCTCTTAATTCTTTGGCATTATGTATATGACCATACAGATGATATCAAGTTGACATCAATGACAATACAAACCATTAATTAGTTTAATGTCTTGCATCATCTTCAACTTAATATAGTCAACCATTTAATCAGTTACATGTCATCAATCTCTCCCTTTGGCATTGATGGCAACATACTATATTATCACACTATACTATTTCTAATATAATATGAAATACAATTGTTGAGATTCATCAAATTACCAAACAGTTTATTTTGATAACCGATAAAATGTCTGACCGTCGGTAAGCTCTGTGTAAGCTTAGATTTGATTCTTGCAGCTTTCCTTTTTCTTCTTCTGATATGTTGTAACCTCTGTTGGTGTCAAATTTATTTTTGACTGTTATGCTTCTATGATGTCTTTGTCTTTTGTTTGCAACTTTTATACAAATTCTCTCCCTTTGGATATGATCTTTCCCTGTTTGGATTAATCTGATAATGAATAGTTTCTGATGATAATATGAAAACATTCTCTCCCTTTGAAAACAATGCCAAACAAATATTTTTCAAATATCTGACATTCTATCAACCAATTTCTTCTTTCCATAATATATTCCTTGAATTTCCCTTATCCATTAGCAATATAACAATTTGCTCTAGTGCTTGATTCTGATATATACCTATCTGTATATAGATGTAGCTTTGGAGGTCAGCTTATGCTTGCATCAATTATGTTTGATATGTTGATAATGTATGGTTGATGCAGCCGTCAGTCCTTTTACTGACTGTTGGACATGGGTTTTACCCCTAGTCTTTTCCTCATGTACTCAAATGTATCCTTTGGCAATGGCTTGGTGAAGATATCAGCCAATTGTTCTTTTGATTGCATATATAAAAGTATAACTTCTTTCTCTTGAAATTTTTCTCTGAAGTAATGATACTTGATGGCAATGTGTTTAGTCTTTGCATACATGACTAGATTCTTGGAAATATTTATTGCACTGGTGTTGTCACAATAAATAACTATTGGTTCTTTGATCTTCATATGCATACCTTCTAGTAGTTGTTTGATCCATGCAATATTTGAGCAGTTTGCAGCAGCAGCAACATATTCTACTTCTACAGTAGACTGAGAGATGCATCCTTGCTTCTTGCTAATCCATGTGACAAGTCTGTCACCCATAAAGAATTATCCTCCAGTTGTGCTCTTTTGGTCATCAAGATTTCCAGCCCAATCAGCGTTGGTAAACACTTTTAGTTCAAATTTTCCTTCTCTTCTATACCATATGCCAAATTCCTTAGTATTCTTCAGATATCTTAGTATTCTTTTCACAGCAGTTATATGTGATTCCCTTGGGTTAGCAGAAAATCTAGCAACAATTCCTACTGCATGTGCAATATCTGGTCTAGTGTGTACAACATACATGATTTTTTCTATCATTGATCTGTTTATAGTCTGATTTACCTCTGTTGTCTTGTCTTCCTTTGTTAATTTGCATCAAGTAGCCATCGGTGTTCCATTAGGTTTGGAATCTTCCACTTTGAATATTTTCAGAACTTCTTTGATGTATTTGGACTGAGTAATGAAAATACCTTCACTTTGTTGAATGATTTGCATACCAAGAAAGAACTTGATCTCTCAAAACATAGACATCTCAAATTCCTTGCTCATCTCATTAGCAAATGATTTGCATAGCATATCATTGCCTCCAAATATGATGTCATCAACAAATATTTCACAATCAAAGTGTTAGCATTAGTATCTTCTTTTAAGTAAAGATTATTGTTCTCACTAGTCCTTATGAATCCAATACTTATTAGGTAGGAATAAAGTCTTTCATACCAGGATTTGGGAGCTTGTTTTAATCCATACAAGGCTTTGTAAAGTCTACATACCATATTTTTTTTGTTTGGATCAACAAACCCTTCTGGTTGTTCAATGTATACTTCTTCTTCAAGTATTCCATTTAGGAATGTTGACTTGACGTCCATTTGATATACCTTGAATCGTTTGTATGCAGCATAAGCAAGTAGAAATCTTACTCCTTCTAGCCTAGCAATGGGTGAAAAGGTTTCTCCATAGTCTATACCTTCTTCTTGTCCATACCCCTTGCATACTAGTCTTGCTTTGTTCCTTGTGACTTCTCCATTCTCATTCAGTTTGCTCTTGAATATCCATTTTGTACCGATGACATTATTGTCATCTGGTCTTGGCACAAGTGACCATGTCTTGTTCTTCTCAATCTATTCAATCTCATCATTCATAGCACTTATCCATTCTTCATTGTCTAGTGCAGCATTGACAGATTTTGGTTCAAACTCACAAATTAAGCAATTTGAGTTTAAAGACTTACTTCTTGTTATTGTACCAGCTTTCTTATCTCCTATGATCTAGTCCTCTGGATGGTTCCTTCTTACATATCTTGCAAGTACAAGTACAGCTCTTTGCATATCAGCTTGATTTTCATTACCTTGCACATTATCTTGATCATTAACATCATTCTGACTGTCGGTTGCAACATTCTGTTGTTCTGGATTTATACACTATTGCTTGGGTTGAGTTGTGGGTTCTTCACAATATACAAACTTGTTGTAGTCTCCTGGTTCTTTTGTGCTTTCCAGCTCATTCTTTTCTGCAAATTCATCAATCTTTACATTTGCACTTTCAACTATTTTGTTAGAAGCCTTGATTAGACATTTAAAAGCTTTGCTTTTTGTAGAATACCTTAGAAAAATACCTTCATCACTTTTGGTGTCTAGCTTTCCACTTCTTTGATCTTTTAAGACATAAAATTGACTGCCAAAATTTTTGAAGTAACTTACATTGGGTGTTTTACCATACCATAGCTCATAAGGAGTCTTCTTTGAGTCCTTTCTTAATTGTACTCTATTAAG
>MU226688.1:2257938-2284885 GCA_018584345.1 Thuja plicata
TCTTCTATCTCTTTTTGGAGAGGGGTTTTTCCCACTGGGTTTTCTTCTTTGTCTCCGGTTTGCAGAGATTTCCTTGTACTGGGTACCTGATCAGGCCTTGTTGCCGGGACCCTTTTCTTTCTTTCTTAGTCTTGCTAGGTCTGCTTTCTCCCTGCGTTCAGCTTAAGGGGGGGTGTTAGAGTATTATTTCATTTTACTCTAGTTGCTTAAGCATCTCTTAGGTGCATTATTAATTAATTCTTAATTAATAATGTGCAACCTAGTATTTCCCTTTTAGGGTTTCGTTCACCTTTTTAAGGTTGAACTTTGTAATTGATGTTCATTAATTCAGATTATAATTTCGCTCTCACTTTCTGAGCAACTTCTGAGTTCTGTTTTTTCATCTTTGTGCTTCTACTTTGTATCAGGTTCTTGCATGCAGGTGTATTCGGGGTCTGTGGATTTGCATGTTTCTCAAATCCTACATTATGTATATGACCATATAGATGATATCAAGTTGACATCAATGGCAAAATAAACTATTAACTGATTTAATGTCTTGCATCATCTTCAACTTAATATAGTCAACCATTTAATCAGTTACATGTCATCAAATTTAGCATATGGTTTAAGAGATAAATAGGCGCGTATAAATATATTAATCACCCATATTATTATTTTTTCAATTATATTATTGATGTATATATATCAACTGGTGATGTAATATTTTTTTATATGTTTGACATATTACATGTGAAACACCACAAGGTTATGTGGTGCAATGGTCATAAACTTTTAATCAAAAAGTTGGATGACACGAAAAAAACTTGTGATTCTAGGATAACTATAGTGTTTCAGGTGACTAATGTTTCATCTAGAAGTGGCATACATCCTTCAAGTTAGTTCTGTTTGTCATCCAATGGTACAAGCTAAAATTCAATAAAAATTATCTTGAGAAAAATGTTATTGAACATGAAAAAGGATTTACAATGGTTAATACGAGGTCCTTTAAGTGAGATGGAAATGATTCCTATGTTCTTCCAACCCAATGTGAGCATATATTTACTCAGAGGTTCCACATAAATCAGGTTGGTCATTTATTGTTAGAAATTATCCAAGAGGAAGGTTAGTAAAGTATGATAAGATGGAAGAACAAGATACCGAAGAACTAGAAGATGATGTACTAGATGCTGATCATGATCAATGGTTAGTTGATGATGTGCCTAAAAAATATGTTGAACAAGAGGAACTAGATCATGATGGTGTAGGAGTTAATGTTCATGAAGATGATATTTGTGTGGATGATGACATTATCAAAATATATATCAATGATGATGATGATGATGATGATGATGATGATATGACCAATCCTTAGAATGTTTAATTGGTTGAAGGAGAAGATGAATGACATGATTGAAATGTATGAGGTATCCGAATAGTATATTATTGTATCATCTTAAAATGGAAGTAGTTCCATGTTAAGAATGTTTAGCCCTCCTTAGGGGTTTTTTTTTACCATCATCATATTGTCCCCTCATTTCTGCATCCTCTCTTACTTCTATGTCTGTTTAGGACCCTGATTGGGCCTCTCCGGGCACCATCCCTCCCATCTAGCACATTTTTGAAGGGTTCTGAACCCCTAGGTCAAGGTTGACCTCAACCTTAACATAGGTCAAGGATGAACTTGACCTTGACCTAGGTAAAGGATGACCTCAACCTTGACCTAGGTCCCTCTTTCAAATCTGGAAGTCTGTTGGCTGCCAAAGGTCATCAAAAGTTCATTTCCCGCTTTTAGGTCGACTGTTTTGAGTTCCAAAGAAATGATTCTTAAATTATATTTAATATAGGTCCTCTCCTAGGGGTATAGGCCTAATTAGAATTTAATTCTCCTATGTAGGCCTCTCTAGAAGATTGTGCCCTAGTTTCATATAAAAGGAAGTTTTCTCCTCTCATTTTCTCTTACTAAAAAAATGTGATCCAAGCGCCTCTAAGGAAGTCATCAAGAAAAAAGTTCAAGAATCAATTTTTCTACATGTTTTCAAGCTTTCAAAGTGTTCAATTCTTCCTCTCAAGCATAAAATTTCTCCACCGAAGATCAAGGATTCAAGCTTTCAAGCCTTTGAAGCGATTTGGTTCAAACATTCAAGATTCATCATTCAAGCCCTAGATCTATCCATCATGGTGGTGTGATCTTCCTTCAAGATCCTTTGTGAATCTTCAAGACTCTTTCATTCTCCCTTAAAGGTGGATTCCAAGCATACAATAATGGAGTTTTATGGTTTCTAATATTGAGTCCAAGCTTTCATATTTAAATACTTATTTACATTCAAAATACAATTGCATATCTATTGAATATCATAGCTTCATTATTAGATTTACTTCTACTACTTGATAACATTCTTTATTTCAATTATTGATTTCAAGGTTAATTCTTAAATTAGGGTTTGACTGAGGCAAACCCCTCCCCCCAACAAACAAATCCATTTTTCTTGCACATACAGGTTCAAAACAGCAGATCAAAGTACAAATTTGGATACCCTTTTCAAAAAAAATTTGGGATCCAAAAATAGATTTCCTGTCAGAGACTTTTTAGGTCAATTTTTCCCTAGGTTGGAATTGGAAATTCTGGGTCAATGGTGACATTGACTTGAGGGTCAAAATCGGAACTGTCTCAGAATAGAAAAATATTTCTAGGTTTTGTTCATTTCTACGTTTCTATTCCAGATCCAGGCTCAAATTTTCCAGAAACTGAGTGCAGACCCCGAAAAATAGCATTCTTTGGATCTGTAACATTTCAAGGTTAGTACTTTTCTCCTATTAATTTCAATTAAACTTCTTAATCTATCTAAACCTATTACACACTCTCTTCTATAAAATGGGAGTTAGGGTTTTTCTCTTTATCCCTATCCTTAATAGGTTGATTCATTTATGCATTGATCCTTTCTTTAGGATTAATCAATTTGGATCTTCCCTTTCTGAAATTTGGATTAAGAGGACAATCTTACCTTCTTCACCATTCTTACAACACACATTAAATTTATCTCTCACATTTCAATAAACATTCTAATTTTAAATGTAACAACATCCATCTTATCCTACGTTAGGTCATCATCTTATTTTATATGTTACATTTTAGTGTCCTCTAAATTTATATGTTACATTTCTGTGAACCCATGATAGACAACTCTTTCTTTTTGGTGTTAGATGCTTTGCCTCTTTTCCTTAGAGATTAGAGCTATTATGCATACTAAATTAGTTTTCTTCTATGCTCTTGAATTTTAAAATATAAAAAATCTACATACTCATAAAAATATAAAAGCATTCCTTGCATTTCTTTCACTATGAAGATCTTTAAGATGCTTTGGGGTATGGTTACTTTTCTCATTATTCTTCTTTTAGCATCTCTTTATAGTACTTATGATGTTTATGAATGTATCATCCATTTCATCATGTTTGTTAATCTCCATGTTTCACTTGCTTATGCTATTTTGAGATTAACTAATACTAGTCTTCCTACTTTCAAAACTTTCATCAAGGATTTGTGAAGTGGTCTTATTGCTCTTTTGGATTATGTGAAGAATTGGGTAGATGATACCCCATTTACTAATCTTCCTAATCCTAATCCTATCATTCCTAATCTAGTTCCTAATCTTCCTAATCCTAATCCTATAAATCCTAATCCAATTCCAAATATTCATATTCCTATTTCTCCATCTTCTATCCCTAGTTCTTCCCACACTTATGATGGGGCTCAAGCTAAGGTGCATGATGTAGATGTTCAAGAATTCTTCCATTTACCTTCCCCTTCTTATCCAATCCATGATGATGTTAAAAAGAAAAGAAAAGAAACCTCTTCTCAACCTATCATTCCACCATATACAACATTTTCTCATGAACACCATTATCAATCTCCTCTTGTAGAAGCTTTGCAAGATATGTACACTACTGGATATACTATGGTGGATAAACAAGGTTATAAGGGTTTAAGGCTTGGTATCAATGAACAAGGCATTAAAAACTTGATTCATTCATCCCCTAAACAAGATATGCATGGTATAGGTTTCCCACCTTCTCAATTCAAGGTGGTTGACCTTAACTATCATCCTCCTCTTCATGTTCTTCTTCCAACACCTTCTTTAGATCACCCTGATACTCCTCAAGATGTGGCTAAGAAAGTGTATGTCCAGCTAATAAATTCTAAGAAAGAAATATTTAAACCTATTCAAAAAATGCTCTCTCTAAATACAAATTTCCTTTTCATTATAGTAATACACATTTACTTGCATATTGTGTGCATTTCAAACTATATTTTAGAGAAAGAGCTTCTTTAGTAATTATATCTCATTCCCGTGCAGTATTACAATTTCTTCATAATTTTGATATAGGGCATTCCCCTCATTCTTCTAAAAATTAGATAAATTTTCTCATATTGTCTCTTAACTAGGGGGCAAGAGGTATTTCCTTCCAGTCTTCTATGATCCATTTTTCTCTTAGCATGTATTTTTTTTTGAGTTTAATCAGTTATTTTTTCTATATTCTATAACTTTCTATTATGGTACATACTTCCTTTGCTCATAATCATTCATGATATCTTTTCTAGGACATTTGTTTTGTGAAGATATATCTTTATTACAACACCTCTTGATATAATTTTATATATCCCTTTCTTTCATCCCTGGGGGGAAAGGTATTTTCCTTCTTCCTATATCTAAGGATATACTTTGCTTAGCATAGTGGCATTTGTTTATTTTACAACATTATTGCTTTATAAATATTTATGCTTTTGGCTATGTATACCCTCTTATATGAGAGGTTATTGTCCTAGGTCATCACCTCTTCTTTATTTTTCAAATTATGTTCTTTATAAACTCTTGCCTTTGCTTTGGGTTAGATTTTCATTTCTTCATTCCGAGATTCCTCTTCCTCTTGATCACAGGGGCTTGATGATCGAATCTTTGGTCCCTCTTTTTCTTTGGAAGATGACATTTTATCCTAAGCACTCCTCTACGGTGGGGGTCTTGATGATAAGATCTCTTCCTCTTTGAGGATCCTTTTTCCATATGTGACATATCCATTTCATGATTATCTATGCTCTTAGAGGTAAGGGTCAATACACTTTGCTAACGATATAGTGCATATTGTTGTTAAGTTGGATATCTCCTTACCTTGTGAAGTAGGTATCCTCTTTCTCTTCCTTATCCTGCCTAGTGGGTAGTCATGATAAGGAGGGGGGAATATATAGGGTCTCCCTTATACTATAGTTTAAATTTTTCAACACACTAAATCCTTGGAAGGTAACGCACATAAGTTGCTAAATCCTGAAGAGACACACATTTTTTATATTTATTTTTATTTTTTCTAAATCCTCAGAAGGTAACACACATAAGATACTAAATCCTGAAGAGATACACATTTTACAATATGCTAAATCCTTGTAAGGTAGCACACATAAGTTGCTAAATCCTGAAAAGAAATGCATTTTATATTCCATAGTGATACAAGAATGTGGAGCTATGGATATTTCAAAAGTTGTGAGAAGACGCATTACAATTACAAAGCACATTTTATGGGTGAACCTGTTGGGCTCTCCCTCCTTGGTGATTCATGGTAAGGTGGGCATCTTACTAGCTAGGGTAATCACTTTCTCTTTCTCTCTTTCGCTTTCATGCTAGTAGGATTAGATCATGAAGCTATGTTATCTATAGTGTTTCTCTTGTCTTGCTTATGTAGTCATGTATGTTTTCTATGATTAATTTCTCTTTAATTTCATATCTTTATGCATGTATGTTGAGTTAGAATCCTTGGTCTGGGGGCTCATGTCCTTGACTTAGTGATGTTCTACCTCATTGTGATCCACCAGAGTCTTTCTTCTAACTTTACCACAAGTATGTTCAATTTCCATACTCCCGCTAAAGTGGGGGCTTAATGTATCATCTTAAAATGGAAGCACTTACATGTTAATAATGTTTATCCCTCCTTAGGGGTTGTTTTTGACCATCGTCATATTGTCCCCTCATTTCTGCATCCTCTCTTACTTTTGTGTCTATTTAGGACCCTGATTGGGCTTCTCTGGGAACCATCCCTCCCATATGGTACATTTTCCAGGGGTTCTGACTCCCTGGGTCAAGGTTGACCTTGACCTTGACCTAGGTCAAGGATGACCTCGACCTTGACCTGGGTCCCCCTTTCAAATCTAGAAGTTTGTCAGCTGCCGGAGGTCATCAAAAGTTTATTTCCTGCTTTCGAGTTGGCTGTTTTGGGTTCCTAAGCGATGATTCTTAAATTATATTTAATATAGGTCCACTCCTAGGGGTATAGGCCTAATTGGAATTTAATTCTCCTATGTAGGCCTCTCTAGAAGATTGTGCCCTATTTTCATATAAAATGAATTTTTCTCCTCTCATTTTCTCTAACTTAAAAAACATGATCCAAGCGCCTCTAAGGAATTCATCAACCAAAAAGTTCAAGCATCTATTGTTCTACATGTTTTCAAGCTTTTAAAGTGTTCAAGTCTTCCTCTCAAGCATACAAGTTCTTCATTGAAGATCAAGGATTCAAGCTTTCAAGCCTTTGAAGGGATTTGGTTCAAACATTTAAGATTCATCATTCAAGCCCTAGATCTATCCATCATGGTGATGTGATCTTCCTTCAAGATCCTTTGTGCATCCTCAAGACTCTTTCATTCTCCCTTGAAGGTGAATTCCAAGCATACAATCATGGAGGTTTATGGTTTCTAATATTGAGACCAAGATTTCATATTTACATACTTATTTACATTCAAAATACAATTGCATATCTATTGAATATCATAGATTCATTATTAGATTTACTTCTACTACTTGATAGCATTCTTTATTTCAATTATTGATTTCAAGGTTAATTCCTAAATCAGGGTTTGACTAAGGAAAACCCCTCCCCCCAACAAACAAATCCATTATTTTGTAGGTACAGGTTTGGAATAACATATTAGAGTACAGATTTGGATACCCTTTTCGGAAAAATTTCAGGATCCGAAAATAGATTTCCTGTTAGAGACTTTTTAAGTCGATTCTTCCCTAGGTCAGAATCATAAATTTTGGGTCAATGGTGACATTGAATTGAGGGTCAAAATCAAAAGTGTGTTAGAACAAAAAATTATTTCTAGGTTTTGTTCATTTCTACGTTTCTATTCTAGATCTGGTCTTAGATTTTCTAGAAACTGAGTGCAGACCCTTGAAAACAGCATTCTTCATATCTGTAACATTTTGAGGTTAGTACTTTTCTCCTATTAATTTCAATTAAACTTCTTAATCTATCTAAACCTATTACACACTCTCTTCTATAAAATGGGGGTTAGGGTTTTTCTCTTTATCCCTATCCTTAATAGGTTGATTCATTTATGCATTGATCCTTTCTTTAGGATTAATCAATTTGGATCTTCCCTTTATGAAATTTGGATTAAGTAGACAATCTTACCTTCTTCACCATTCTTACAACACACATTAAATTTATCCCTCACATTTCAATAAACATTCTAATTTTAAATGTAACAACATCCATCTTATCCTACGTTAGGTCATCATCTCTATTTTATATGTTACATTTTGGTGTCCTCTAAATTTATATGTTATAATTATCTATTTGACATTGATTTCTTGATATAATTTAATTTGACTTCTATGATGACATAATTAATTCATCATGTATTAAATTTTAATGTATTGACATAAATAATTCATGATGTACCTTTTAATGGTTGTAATTCATGGTCTACCTCTTGCAAGTCCTAGTAGTAGCACCATGTCACCTCCAAGAAATGGAGACAGAGAGAGTTTCATCTACCCCTCATTATTTTTTATTATGATTGATACATTATTTTTTGATATATATGAGATGATGCATGAAATTCTGCAACAGACTTATATGATGTGTTTGTTGATGGTATATGGACCGTTTATTATTTATGTGATGGATGGTGATTTATGATGCATATAGTATGCATATGATTCCTATGATGTATGTTTAGAATGGATTCTTCTAATGTTTATGATCAATGTACCTAAACCTAAACCTTAACCTTAACCTTATGATGTTTAGAATAGATTATCATGTACCTAAACCTTAATTATAGATCAATGGATCAATGCAATACATATTTACATTAGTGAATTAATAAGTATAACTAATAAACACCTTAGGGTTAATGAATATGAGTTATAGTAAAACTAATGATACAATCCCTTAGGACCCATTAATGGGTACTGAAGGATCTTAGAATGCCCTAAGGGGTTCTATGCATACTAAGGGTTCTGACGACATATAAATGGGTCATAAGTTGTCCTAAATACATCTATGATCCATTAACGGTGATAATCCTAAAGGATAATAATTTGTCATTATTATACAAGGAACCAAGTTTTTGGACTATCGGTTACATGATCACCGAGTGACAACATTCAGACAAGTGCAATAGTCACCGAAAATGTCTTTACATAATGAACACCGAAATTAGTGAACATCAAAAGAACTATCATCGATAGATAGTTTACAGAGTAACCTGAGAGAACAGTCTACAAAGTAACCTAAGAGTAGAGTCTATAGAGCAACCCGAGCACCAGTCTACTGAGAGACAATTTTATTCCCAAGAAAAGTGGATCTGAGATACATGTCAGATAAAACACTTAATTTTTATAAATAGCTTTATGATTAGCTATAAAACCTTTTCTTGAGGAACAAGTAAAGCATATGTAATAGTTTTAATCAGTCTAACTGATTGTAAACATGCAAACTAGGAGATCAAGGTCAAGTTGTAAACCTTTGATCATAGAGTTTTTATTGTAAAGTGTGAAACCTAATTAGGCCAATACATTGTATATATAGATGTATAATCAATCAAGAATATGATGATTGTAGCAGTAGTAGACATCTATGGATCTGACAGAGAGTTTCATGTAGAAGGAAACAAAAGAAATAATTTAGTTATGAAGAACTAAGATTCAAGGCTACCAAGTAGAATAGAGGTATTATCCATCACAATAGGTGATACACATATCTTGTGAACTAAATGAATTTGTATTCATCAATTCAATATTGCATACTATCAGTTCAATAAGTATTTTTTACTACTCTCTAAAAATTGTAGCAAATAGAAGAAATCCTTTAAGAAGGTGGACTTAACAGTCTTATTGTAAATCTCTTAACCGAGTGCACACTTAACAATGTTGTTAAAATATCTTAACTGAGTAGACCTAACCAGTCTAAAATGTTAATCCTAACATGGTAAGATCATCAGAAGTGATCTCACTTGTATCCTTAACCAACACTTTCCATTCTACAAATAGTGAAGCTTTGTGGGTTTCATCCCCGCTGCATTTTTTACCTTCTAACAGGATTTTTCTGTGTTACCAATTCTTGTGTCATGTGTAAGTACTTTTCATGAATGTTTCTATGAATGTTTACATGTAATTACATTTATCTTTTGATATTACATGCATATGGTAGAAAAGCAATATGGTTGGTAATCTAAGGAAATATTACTAAAGGATAATTGATAAAAAGTTTTAAGGGTACTAATTCACCCCTCCCCTCTTAGTACACACCATTCCATTATTCCAACAATTGGTATCAGAGCTAGATCTCTTATTTGGAAAAGTTTAAATCACTTGAGAGAAAATATTGGACAATGGAAAGGTATAAGCTTCATAAAAATATTAAAAATCAGAAGTTGCAGATACAGATCTTCTATGAGAAATACAAAGAAGAAAGAATAAAGATGAGAGAGCTATTGGATGAAATAAAAGTTATGGCATCTTGCTACAATGAAAATGACTATCATGAAGAACATATACCTGATTTGTTTGAGTCATCAAAATCTACATCTAGCAATACATCTGACATATCTGAAGGAAGCATTACAAGTCTTACTGAAATCAATCAACATCTGATAGAACAAGTAAAGGTTATACAAATTGGTCAAGAGACATATATGGTAAGAATGATTGATGTTATGAATAATACTAGACAAGCTGAACAAGAAAGAACATTAGCTATTGATGACAGGAGAAAGATCATTGAGAAGTTGCAAGAGATAAAAACTAAAATACAAAGACTTACTGAACATCATCATGAGATCACCAATCAAATAGTTCTTATGAGTCATGAGGCCAAACGAGTCAACATAGAACTCAATGGGAAATTAGAAGCTATTGGAGAACTAAGAGAACAAAATGAGAAACTGAAGCATGAAGTAAGGATTTAGCAACAACATAATGATATGATCAAGAAAGCTGAAGAGAGTACCAAAAGAATGGATCATTTTCTGAATGGACAAAGAAGACTCGACAATAATACCAATCTAGGGTATACCGAGCATGGAGAATCATCAAACCGATCTGATAAAAAATATGCCGACACAAATCTAAGAGCAAAGAAGCAGTCATGCAATCACTGTGGAAAACTAGGCCACACTTCAAATGTTTGCAGGAGTAAAGATAATGGTATTCTTAAATCCACTTCTACATTCACAAGTAATTGTTATAACTGTAACAAGCATGGACAAAAAGCACATGAATGTAAATCTAAAGTGAACAATCCAAAGAAGTAATCCTACATGTAAAAATACTATCCTACTTGCAAAATACATGGGCACACATCTCATGAATGCAGGAAAAAGAAAAAGAAAGTATGGAAATCAAAAGAACAAGAACTTATAAACCGAGAAGAGTCGGTAACCCATATGTTTTGGATTACAACACATGGGTAAACTACACATCATGTTGTAGATATGGAAACATAGCTAAAAACTACATGAGGAAATGGATACAAAGATTGAGGAACTAGAATAACTCCATTATGGCATGCTTCCACTATCATAAGGTTGGTTAGATAAGCAAGGATTGCAGAGACCGAGTGAAAGAGTCAAGAACTTTTTCTAATGGGAACACTACTGAAGATATCAGGAGAATGAGAAATCAAATGTGAAAGAAAGCTTCAAGAAAAGATGATGCTAGACCAAGCACTAAAGTAGGTGACACCTCATCTAATGGATCTAGTGATATTACCACCCCCACCTAAGTAATACTAGTAAGTATGGAACTACACTATACAAAGCTATATTTTACACCAGTTTCAATATTTATAGATAATATGTCAAATTAGCATGAATGGAGATGCACTATGGTATTACTTATTATGATTTTGAGAATCCAGTCTCGTCAGTCAATACACACCAAGCATTATTGGTGTACATATGAAAAACAACCAAGTTATTAATGTAAACCAAACATCATCGGTAATAATGTAAAAGACAATCAAGTCTTTGCTACATACCAAGCACCATCGGTGAACATGTGAAAAGTACAACTAAGTTTTCACTTACCCTGAGGATTGTATTCTCACCAAGGATGAAAACTTTGGTATGATACTTGAGCGTCTTTGTTTCATCGACTGAGTGGTAGCTAAAGCATTAAATGCACCACTTAGGTTATTTACTATAAATAGGGCAATCAAAGAGCTCATTCATTCACCAAGAAAAAAGTGAATACAGTAGAGTGAAGAAGAGTGACAAGGTTGTAGATTGATTCATAGCAGATTCAAAGGTGACTCCAATAGATTCTCAGCATCTACAACAAAGATCACATAAGTACCAATACTTATCGAGCTCACATTTCATTACGGAGAAAGCCATAATTTCACAAAAATGGAAACCACATTGTGAGTCTCAAAGATCAAGAACATCAAGGACAAAAAGATCAACCTAAACAAGAACACAACCTGTGAAGAGCCTAAGTATAAATTTTTCCCTGAGGTTGCTTCACAACCCGATGACCAAGGACCGTTCTCAAATATACCTCCTAGGGTTTTACTAGTCAAAGATATCTGTGCATACATCCACTACAAGATTTTAGAGATCAGAGATCTTGAGGTTGAATAAGCTTACCAGAAGCTTTGCACAAATGGAAACCTTAAACATGAACAAAAACACATTGAGGTGAAAGGGTTAACAAATTCCCTAGTGCTTCCGAAAGAGTTCAAGACTAAGTGGAATCATATAGTACTCAACCGAGTACATGACATAAAAAAATATGGTTGGATGAACCAAAACTAATCACTAAGGTTGTGATTCACACAGTAATAGGTTATCCAGTAACCGACAAGGCCAAAGCCCTAAAACATCCTTCTTGCCCTGAGATTGAAAAGTTAATAGGTGTTGTATGGGATGACAGAGGCTTAAAAGTTAATTCAATCACTGACCCAGAGATGAATTTTGGTGCATGTGTACTTGGATAAAAGGTATTCCAAGCTAGCTGATTGAACAACATAGCTTGTGGAGTAAATGACACTGCTTATAAGATTGTGAAGAAGGGAGTACAACTGAACTTATCTGAGCTACTACTGAAGCAACTGGAGGAGAATATGAGAAAAATTAGGTCATCCAAATCTAATTCATGTAAGTTTGGTTCACTCCTTATGTGAACATTCTTCTACTTTCATAATTTCTTCCCATTTGGCGATAATGTCAATTTACACAACCTGACTAATAACTGCACAAATTAGTGAATTCATTAAGTCACTAGGGGATAATTTCACATCAGTAATGGATGCATACTTCACTACCTTCAAGGAAATAATGTAGAGGAGAATGTGAATTCCTGCACAACTGGTGGAACAATACAAGGATGACATATGTTTCATAGTGGATACCGACACCACTCTAATCAAACCAGCTATACCGAGAACAACATGGTTACCACCACTAGATTATGAGATCAACATTGATCAAGCTACAAATGCTATTAAAGCCCTAGTAAATGAAGCAGTGGATAAATCATTGAGCATATTTGGAACATATGAAGAAGCCAAGTCTAGAATCAAAACTAGCTTAGTAGTGAATAAAATCGATAGGAAGAAAACAAAGATGGTGAAAACACTTGAGAAGAAACTATTGGTAAATGATGAATAATTAGAACAAGATATCATCAAGGGACAGTCACCCATCGGTGAAGATGAAAAATTGAGTGATTCTGAATCTACTGAGTCAGATGCACCACCAACCAAGAAAGAAAAGGTTACAAATGTAACATCTACATCAAGGACCAAAAGCAAAACTACAAAAGATGCAGACTCACCACCGATAAAGAAAGATATTGTAAGGACTTATCAAAAGAGAAAGCCTCAAACTGGGAAATTGACATCAAGGAAAAGAAGAATATATCGCATAGGAAAAGAGGATAAGGAAGATATTGAACATGATGAGAAAGAACAAGGACTCCAAACTGAAAATCTCAAAGCTCCCAATACAGTTGATGAAGTTGTTGAGTCAATCATCAACACAAGGAACATATCACACCGAAAGATAAGACAATGGATAACCTTGTCTCCCAGAGATCAGTGTAAGATAGAAGAAGCCATAATTAAGGATATGGTTGCATACAAGTATGTACCAATAGAATTCAACAATAAAATTCTACAAGAGATTAATGACATAATATTAGTAAGATGGACATATGCCTTGCACACAGAGAAGCAGATAAGGGAAAGATCCCTAGTTACACTCATGCCACCCAAGGCAATAGTTGAAGAAATTGATGAAGAAATGAAGGAGCATGCAAAGAAATTCTCAGCAAAGATGAGAGCATATAAAGTGATAGAGGGAAGGTTAAAAGACCTTGACAAAGAAAGAAATGAAACTTAGACTAAAATATTCAATGCCCCCAAGCAGGTACTAGCTCTTACTGAGACACCTCACTATGAAGAAAAGGAGGCCACACTGATCCTAGAATACATTTTCATCAATGATATGGAGGATATCACTCCAGTTAATTTGACAACACAAGCAAGTAAGGCCATGGATTATGTAACTCAAATATTACAATCATTAGGGGATACAACAGAGATCACCATAAAAGATATAACTAATATTAATTTTGATGATGATCCCAAGAATGATGAAGATGTAAGTGTTTCCATCGAGTAACCAAAGGAAAAGGAAACAATAGATGTTGCACAGGAAACTATACCAGGTCACATGCCATTATTGATACAAGCTATCAATATCATATCGGAAGAAAAGGAAAAGATACCTAAGCCTGATGCAAACACACCAATGGAGAAAGGTGAAGAACAAGGGGAGAAAAAGGATACAAATGAAGAGAAGAAAAATAAAAGTGGAGAGGAGAAACCGAGTGATGCCAAGGAAAACAAAGAGGAAGACAAAGCTGCAGATAAAGATAAGGTTGATTTGGAGACGTCTACTACTGACCAACAGGTCAATACCAAGCATCATACAAAAGGAAACACACCTCCCACACAATCACCCAAATCAAAATAAAATTAGAAGGAACTTTCTATAGTTATACATTCCTCTACTTCCAGCACCATACCAAAGAAGAAGAAGAAAATCAAAGAACTAGTCACACTTGATGAGGTTATAGATATACCCGACTGTGATGCAAGGACACTGTTTCCTGAGTCCCTGACCAAGTATAGTGAACTATGCAAAAGAAAGGCAATTTACTACAAGCTCAAAAAGGAGCACAAGAACACACAAGTGCTGGAAACACCAAAGGAAATACTAATGCAAATAGTACCTGGCATAGAAATTGATCAAAATGCACCAATACTTGATCAAATCTCAGCTCTAATCAAGGAAATCACCAATCAAAATGTGGATGTTGAGAAGGCCATAGAATAATGAGTAGAAGAGAAGTACCAATATAAGCTCACCGATAAAATCAGCCAAGAAGTGGCAGAGAACAAGGTAAAACTTTCTGAATTGGTAAATTCATTAGAACCTCTTATTTTAGAAGTGGTTACCTTAGTTCAAAATTTATGCACACTAGAGCACTTCACTGGAGAGCACAGTGAAAAGATAGCAAAGATAGATGAAGATCTTAAGGCTAGTGCACAAAGTCTCACAACTGAGGAAAATGCATTATAATTGCATTATGAGAAGATTGTAGAATCAAAACAATTGAGACTAGAAATACAAAAGACTAAAAGCAAGATCAGAGATGAAGTAACCGAGATCAAAGATCTATTACTACCAAATCTCACATTGTTGCAACAACACATGACTTAGGAAAAAACATTAATTTCCACCCCAGAAATGTTAGTTACCAAGAGTATATATGACATGCATGCCATAATAAATCTGGAGCACATGACCCTGAAACACCTCAAGGAGCAATAGGAGAAGAAGATGGAAGACATTCAAAAATCCCATGCTCACATATTTGACAAGTTGTAAGTATTACACCTTTGCAATTATTTTTAAAAAAGGGGGAAAATGAATGTACACAAGGGGGAAAATACAAAAAAGGGGGAAAATGTATATACATTACAAAGGAACACATGTACATACATTATACTGAGGAATACAAATAGGGGGAATCATTTGACAAGGTAAACACTTGGTGTATATACTTAACACATCAGTTAATTGCACATATCAGTTTTTGATACTAATGCCAAAGGGGGGATTGATAATCCTAAAGGATAATATTTTGTCATTAGTATACAAGGAAACATTTTTTTGTACTATCGGCTACATGATCACGGAGTGACAACATTCAGACAAGCGCAGAGGTCACTGAATCAAACAAGTGCAATAGTCACTGAAAATGTCTTAACATAATGAATATTGAAATCGGTGAACACTGAAAGTGTATGCACCCTAAAATGGTCGCCTAGACTATAGGCCCCCATTTATCAATTTATCAAATTCCTGAATCAATGTTTTGCAACATTTTTAAATCAAATCAATTTCCTTGAACAAATCGTAATTAATTCAATTATTTCAATATTTCATAAGGTTTGATCATTTCATCAATAATCTTATTTAATTAAAATAAAACATCCCTTTTAATTAAATTAAATAATCTTATTTAATTAAAATAAATCTTTTAATTAAATGATCTTATCTATTTTAATTAAAATCTCTCTTTTAATTAAATAATATTATCTTATTTAATTAAAAATCTCTATTTTAATTAAATAAAATAATCTTATTTAATTGAAATAAAATCCTTCTTTAATTAAATAAAATCCCCACTTAAAGCTCTCTTTTTGATGAAAAAAAGGAAATAAATCAAATAAAAAAATAAGTAAAACTCCTTTTTCTCCACACATATTCCTAAGTGGTGGGCTTTTTCCTCGTACTTGCCTTTTTAGGGATTTATCCCACATTTCTCTTGAGGATGCATTCCTCTCCACACTTTCCTTTATAAGGAGCCCTCTCCTTCTCATTTTAGGGATAAAAAATCAGAGATATAGAGTTTTTATGCTATTGTTATGTTGCAGGTTTGGAGAGCAATTTTGGAGGAGAATTTGAGCACTTGAGCTTGGATATTGCAACTTCTCTCTTCTTGTCTTCTTCTTTCATTCCCCATGGCAATCCATTTATATTAATTTTGCACTTGCATATTAGATTATATTCATGTTTCATTTCATAGATTAATCTTACATTTGTATTTCCTTTCATAGAATAATCATGCATTGTTATCATATAGATTAATTTCCTTTCTTGCATTGTTATCATATAGAATAGCTTTCATTTTCATGCATACTTGATGATCATGGATACTAGCATTCTTTCTTTTCCTCTTTGAATCTCTCTTTTTATGGTGTACTTGCAGGGGCACAAACTAGGTCAATCTAAGGGCCTCCATTACAAACCCTTGCACTCCATGAATAGAGAGCTATGAGTCACCATTTGAGACCTCATTCTTGAGTGATCTTGGATATAATGATTCATAGAAGTGTGACATATTTTTATCACACATAAAGCACTATCACCGACAGACAGTTTACAGAGTAACCCGAGAGCACAGTCTATAGAGCAACCTAAGAACTAGTCTACCGAGATATAGTTTTATTCCTGAGAAAAGTGGATCTGATATACACGTTAGATAAAGTACTTCAATTTTATAAATAGCTTTATGCTTAGCTATAAAACCGTTTCTTGAGGAACAAGTAAAGCATATGTAATAGCTTTAATCAGTCTAACTCATTGTAAACATGCAAACTGGGAGATCAAGGTCAAGTTGTAAACCTTTGATCATACAATTTTTATTGTAATGCATGAAACCTAATTAGGTCAATACATTGTATATATAGATGTATAATCAATCAAGAATATGATGATTGTAGCCACAACAGACATCTATGGATCTGACAGAGAGTTTCATGTAGACGAACACAAAATAAATAACTCAGTTATGAAGAACTAAGATTCAAGGCTACTGAGAAGAACAGAGGTATTATCCATCACTCTAGGTGATACACATATCTTGTGAACTAAATGGATATGTATTCAACAATTCAAGATTGCATACTATCAGGTCAACAAGTATTTTTTACTACTCTCTAACAATTGTAGCAAATAGAAGAAATCCTTTTAGAAGGTGGACTTAACAGTCTTATTGTAAATCTCTTAACCGAGTGCACACTTAACAGTGTTTTTAAAATCTCTTAGCTGAGTAGACCTAACCAGTGTAAAATGTTACTCCTAGTAGGGTAATATCATCAGAAGTGATCACACTTGTAGCCTTAACTGGCACCTTCCATTTTCTAGATAGTGAAGCTTTGTGGGTTTCATCCCCACCACAATGTTTAGCTTCTAATAGGGGTTTTCTACGTTACCAATTCTTGTGTCATGTGTAACGACTTTTCATGAATGTTTCTATGAATGTTTACATGCAATTACATTTATGTTTTGATATTACATGCATAAGGTAGACAAGAAATATGGTTGGTAATGAAAGGAAAGATTACTAAAGGATAATTAATAAAAAAATTTAATGGTACTGATTCACCCCTCCCCTCTTAGTACACACCATTCCATTATTCTAACAAACGGGTCCTAGGAAACATTAATGAGTCCTATGGTATCCTAAAAGGTCCAGCTAGGACTTATTAATGGGTCCTATGACCTCTTGGGACACCTTAGGAAACATGAGAGAGAGAGACTAATGACCTTAAATAGTTTTTTTATTACATGAAATATCTTCCAATGCATGGTTTCTCATTCTAAGGTTGCTAATTATTTGATGAATTATTATCAATTGAAGATTTCTCCTTTCCTACCACTCAAATTCCATTGACACCATTGGTAAGTTCCTAATTATAAATATAGTAACACTATGTTAACCATGGTATTATTTGTTATATTTTGAAGCTTGAATTGGTGTTCTATGAGACCTATCCATAAAAATTACAATTTTAACATCAAATGTATGAATGTTTATTCTTGGTTGGTATATTTTTTAACCTCAAAAAGATCCTCCAATACCTTGATTTGGTTTATTAGGGTCATATTCACCTTGGCAATTTTTTTGGTACTTTAGTTTTGATAACAAGTCTTTAAGATTATCTAAACCCTCATTTAAGGATTTTACAAATGGGTCAAACAATTTATTTTTTTATAAAATGTATAATTTCTTCATACCATTGAGGTATGTTTTCCTCAAGTTTAGGTGAGGGTCCTCACCTAAACTGGGTCCTCATATTTTGTATGTGTAGAAGGGTCCTCAAATAAAAAATATGACATGATTAAAAATAAAAATATAGAGGATCAATTCGAGGGAGTCACCTCAAATAATTAGATGATAATATAAAAATTCAACAATTAGTTGATAATATATAAATTCAATAATTTAATAATATTATAGCTAGTAAAATAATAGTTATTTTAATTTTTTTTAAAAATTAAATCAATACCATTATAAGTTGAATATAGGCCTAATAGTTATTTTAATTTGTTTTTTAAATTAAATAAATTCCAAAGCAATGGCTCTCGATTAATAAAACCAGGCTCAAATATAAAGTTGAGCATAAATTATAAGTTTCATTAAAATAGTTCATTCCCACGTAGGAGTGCATTCCACCATCGACGCTTATCTTGGCTGCATCACTGATCTTGGAGTTGATGTTGGTTGTGAACCATTTCAGTGTTTAGGTGGTTTAGGGAAAGATTGCGACCAAAGGAGGAGCCATACGATAGGATATTGAGGCCTTATAGGTGAGCCATATCACTTAGCTTCCATTTTATGTGCATCTCAAGTATAATCAGATTTGTTGGGTATTGTTTCCTAGGTATCCCGTAGATGTAATGTTTTCAGAGGTTTAGCATTTAGGGTCCCCATCTACAGTAAGATTATTGGCCTAGGCAATTCTTTTATCAAAAATAATGCTGCTTTTATCCAGAGTTGTGAGCTCCTGTGCAGGAATGAACCATTTTTATGATCAATTTATATTTCATTCTCAAGTGTATATTTTCACCTGGTTTTACTAGTCAAGATTCATTACTTTGGAATTTATTAAATTTTAATTTTAAAAAATTAAAATACCTATTAATCCTATTTTATGATTTTACCCACAACAACAAGGCAGTTAACTGTTTGATAAAATGCATTGGTAGACATGTATGAAAAATATGGTAGCATAGACAGGGTAGTGAACTATTCAAAAAAATCTAATTGTCATAACAAAAAATTTTATAAAATCCATGCCTACCAAGGATTTCAAGGTAGATCTAAACACCAATAAAATAAAATATACACAATAGTGTTTGTCGTTGAAAGAATCATCAAAAGACTATTGATCACTATTTTATCAAAAAATTAAGAATAAAAACTCAACCTAAAACTTATAATCTCCACCCACATAACAGGGCATAAACCTCCTCTAATACAACATTATCAAGAGCATGAATGTCTCTCAATCTTAACAACATATACTCAACTCTCAAGGATTAACGCCATATGTTGTGACTATGATTGTGACACAAGGGAGGTAAGGTAAAGGGGAGAAAGGCTCTCCCAACAACCAAACCAACTTGTAGAGAAAATGTGGAAGAAACAACAACACAGTGAGAGAAGAAACAATAGAGACCCTTTTCATTAATTGATCAAACTCATTACATGTCGGGTTGTAAGGCCTTCCTGATTTTGTCCATATACATTCAATGAATTACAGATTGATCTTCATACATGCGAGGTCAGAGACCTACCTTCTAGATAATTTAATACTTAATGTTCTATTACAATCTGATATCAAAATCTTACTTCTAAAATTGCCTCTAAACTAAGAACATAGAAACAAATATATACAAAATTCTACCAGAGAGCTCGGCACTCAAATCCATAAGTGAGACCTAGATTTAGGTCCACACAGATCCCAAAGAGAGGCCCCATATTAATTAAGCCACAAGAATTAAATGCAGAAGTCGGCCACTAGATCCAACTCCAAAATAAACAACTCAGGCAAAGGATGACCGAGCAACAGAGTGACTCAGGCAAAGAACACCCCAAGCAACATAACATGACTCAGGCCAAGAATACCCGAGCAATATAACATAATTTGGGCCAAGCACACCCGAGAAATAGAAGACAAACCCTAGTGATAGAAAAAGAATTTGGAACAAGCATTCTCGAGCAACAGAAACCTGAGCAACAAAGACCAACTTTGAACAAGCATAATCGAGCAACAGAGGTCAAGCAACATAGTACCTCACCGAGCAGCTTCAAAACAAACTAAATAACAAAAGCAAACATATTTTTGGTTGAGCAGGATTGCCAAGGACCCAAGATGCTTCTGCATTAGACACCTATGGATACAAGAAATGATTCCCTGAATCATGTCTCAGGTCCAACCTAAAATAAATCCAACTTAGATTGAAAAATCCAAGATGAGTTCTCAATCGGTCTGTTCTTCCACTTTACCAGATACTCCATGTACTCCTTTCCTCTTATGCTTCTGCCAACTCTTTGTTTCAAAATCTTCTCAACTTCCTCTATCTACTTCTTAGGATAATCACTAGGTATTTCCACTTCTTCATTAGGTTCATGATATTCATATAACTTTGAAATATTGAATATAGGTGATATATCCATGTCATCAGGTAATTCAACTTCATAAGCATTTCCACTGTCAAATCTTCTCAGTATTTTGCAAGGACCAAATTTCTTCATCTTCAATTTACCATATGTTCTAATAGAAAATATACCTTTCTTTAAATGAACCATTATAGCATCACCAACTTCAAATGTTTTATGTCTTCTTGATCTATCTGCACTATCCTTGTATTTCTAATTACTTTTCTCTAGCTTTTTTTTTACATCCTCATGCAATGTCTTCATAAACTTAGCAAATTCCTCTAATTCAACACTTATTTTCTCTTCTCCAACAATATCTCTCAAGTCTGATATACCTCTCAGTTGTGTGCCATGAACAATCTCAAAAGGTGTATTTCAAGTACTTTTATTTACTAAACTGTTGTATGCAAACTCTGCTTGTACCAACATCAAATCCCAATTACTTGGTGTACCTCCAACTATGCATCTCAACAAGTTACCCAAAATTTGGTTTACAACCTTTGTTTGTCCATCAGTCTGTAGGTTAAATGTAGAACTATACTTCAAATCAGTAGCCAACATCTTCCAGAGTGTTCTCCAAAAATAGCTTACAAATTTACTGTCTCGTTCAAAGATGATACTCCTCAATAATTAATGTAATCTGACAATCTCCTTAAAGAAAAGATCTGCTATATGTACTGGATCTGATGTCTTCCTACATGGTATGAAATGTGTCATCTTAGAAAATCTATCCACAACAAAAAATATGGAATCATTACCTCTTGCTGTCCTAGGTAAGCCAAGAACAAAATCCATGCTGATAACACTCCAAGGTTTCTCAGGAACAATAATCGGTGTATACAAACTAGTATTCTGACTTACTCCTTTTGCAACTTGACAAATTCCACAACTTTTCACAAATTTGTGAACATCCTTATACAGTTAAGGCCAAAAATACCTTTCCTTAAGCAAACTCAATATTTTATCAATACCAAAATGTCCAACCAATCCACTACTATGTTTCTCCTTTATTAAATTAGTTATGATTGAACCTCTCAATATACACAACTGAATACCTTTGAAAAACATATCTTCCTGAATGAAATAGTCTTCATACTTACTTGATTGATTTGAATTAGGTGTTGTGCACACTCTCCACTGCTCAGAAAAATCAAGATCACTTTTATACAAACTCTTCATGTCATCAAAACCAAGAACTTCAATTCTCATTTCAGTCAACAAAGATCTTCTTCTACTCAATGCATCAGCAACTCGGTTAGAAACTCCACTCTTATGTTTTATCACAAATGTGAAACTCTGAAAATACTCTACCCATTTCATATGTCTTTGATTCAATTTATTCTGACTACCCAAATACTATAGAGCATCAATCAAATTTTCACTAAAGAAAGAAACATGTTTACCTTCTTGAGTCAACACAGCTCCAATTGCACTTCCACTTGCATCACATTCAACTTGAAATACCTTATTGAAATTAGGTAATGCTAACACAGGTAATTCAGCAACCTTCAGCTTCAAATTCTCAAAACTCTTATCAACTCCATGTGTCCACTTGAATTCTCTTTTGTCTCCTCTCATTATCTCAGTCATAGCATTAAAAATAGAACTAAAATTTATGATAAACTTCATGTAAAAACTTTCCAATCCATGAAATTATCTTACCTCACTGACATTCTTAGGTGTAGGCCATCTAAGTATAGCTTCAACCTGCTTAGGATCCATCTTCAATCCATTAGCTTAAATTAAAAAGACCAAATACACAAGCTCTTCTTTCATGAAGGAACACTTCTTCGGATTTATCAACAACTTTTCCTCTTTCAATTTCTGCAACACTTGCCTTATATGAATCAAATACTCCTCTCTACTCTTACTAAATATTATAATATCATCTAAGTATATAATCACACATTTATTCAAGAATTTCTTCAAAACTTCATTCATTAACCTCATAAATGTACTCGGTGCATTAGTTAAACTAAAAGGCATAGCCAACCACTCATACAAAACTTCCTTTGTCTTGAAAGCAGTCTTCCATTCATCACCTACTTTGATTCTGATATGATGATATCCACTCTTCAAAACAATTTTGGTAAAATATCTTGCTCCACTCAAATAATCCATTATGTCATCCATTCTCGGTATAGGAAACCTATAATTCACAGTGATCTTATTAATTTCTCTTGAATCAGTGCACATTATCCGTTCTCCATTATTCTTAGGTGCAAATATAGTAGGTACTACACATGGACTCAAACTTTCTTGAATCAAACCTTTGTTCAATAATTCATGAACTTGTTAATTAAGTTCTTCATTCTCGGTCGATGTTAACCTATGTTGTGTTTTTTTCGGTAAACTAGCTCCAGGAATCAGATCTATACAGTGACTGATATCTCTCAATGGTGGAAAACCATCAGGTATATTATCTGAAATGATCTCCTTGTAATCAGTGAGTAACTTCTTAACCTCTATAGGAATGTCATCTTCTCTATTCTTACTCAATAAAAGTATAATAGATATCATTTATTTTCAAATCCTTAACAAATTGTCTACCTTCCATCAAACAAACTTTCATAGATGTACATGTCTCACCAACAGATTCTTCAATCAAAGGTAATAAAACTTGTTTCTTACCATCAACCCAAATAGAATATCTATTCAATCTTCCATCATGTATAGCATGTCTATCATATTTCCAAGGTCTACCCAACAAGATGTGACAAAAATCCATTGGCATAATTTCACACAACACCTTATCATAATATTCTCCAATTTTCAGCTTCACAAAACATTGTTCACTCACCATTAATGAATGCTCATCCTTGATCCATGAGATCTGATACAGTTTTGGATGCTTCATCCTCTCCAACTGCAACATTGTAACCATTTCCTCAGATGCCAGATTCTCTGAGCTTCCACTATCAACAATTACCTTCCAAAGGTTATATGCAACTCTACATCTAGTCTTGAACAAACTTTTCCTCACAGAATCTTGCTTATCATTTTCACTCCATAGTATCCTTCGGATCATGAGATTACTTTCAGGTTCATTAGGTGATTCTTCTTGCACCAAAGAATTTATGCTACTGCCAATCTTCTTTCTTACATGTGTACACTCAAAGGATTTATGTCCTTCCTCACCACAATTATAACAAGTTACTTGGAACCCTTTTCTGCTATAACCACCTTGGGAGTAATTGCCTCTTCCTCGGTATGAACTTCCACCTTTCCATTTCGTCTTTCATTTTTTTTGAGATGTGTCTGAAATTGACTTGTCTGGTTTAGATCTACTATTTTCACCATGAGATCTACCTCTTCCTCAAGAATATCTACCACCTCTGCCTCTTTTTCTTTGTTCATTCTTCTGTTCAACTTCTCTTCAGCTTTTAGGGAAAATTGATATGCTTCCTCAATGCTTTCCATATTGACCAAGATGATCTCATCTTGTATGGAACTTCTCAATCCAGTCAGATATCTTGCTACTCTTTCCACTTCATCTTCAACATGTCCAGATATGATGTCCAACCTATAGAATTCCTCACTGTAGTCTTTTACTGATCTATCTTTCTGCTTCAAACTTTGCATTCTTTGAACTAGGTTAATTTGATAATCACAAGGTAGAAAATTGCCTTTCAATTTGTTTACCATCTTATCCCATACCTTGATTTTGTCTTTACCTTTCTTCTTTCACCAATTATTGTAACACCCCAAAATTGGCACCTAATAATCCAATCAATTTTGGTGTATTTTCTTATCTTCGAAGTCCTATTGTACTAGGCAAATTCTTCTTCTTATTGACTTTAATTGATTGAGTTTTGAATGCAGAAAACCCAAATTTGCATAAATCTGACATTACATTTAATTCCTAATTCTCAAATGATTATTAGCTAAAAACCCCTATGATTAATTGATTTAAATCTAAAAGTCCCAAGTGCTTTTAATTAAATCAATTCCACCCCCTTTAGCTAATATACATAAAGGAATTGAAAGGTTATTTAATTATTGAGTGAATTATCCTCAAAAAAGGGAATTCCATAATTCCATGTGAAAGGACGCTTATGTGGCAATAATTCACTCTTTTATTTAAATAATCTTTGCTTATTTGTCTCAAATGGAGAATGAAGAGACAACTATTTCTTTTCAAGAAACTCTTCGTCCTCTTTCCATGGTTTTCTATAAATTGGACTTCTTTTCTTCATTAAAGAGGACTTTTGGAGAGCATCAATACTATAGGCAATTTACATTTGATTTTCATGCTTTAAGCTCATTTTTCATAATTAGGCTAAGATTTCAATTGGAACTAAAGATATATGCTTTCATTTAATATTCATCTCTATATCTAGTATTTCAATTTGATTTTCTCAAGCTTTCATAGATTACAAGCAATTCAATTCTAGTTAAAGAGCAAATTCTTTTCATAGATTACAAGCTTTTTCATTTCTAGACTAAGAGTATTTGCTTTCTTTTACTAGTTTAATTGCATCTTTACTTTGATAGAATAGCTGCAAATCATTCTTAGATTAGTGCAATTCAATTTCTTAGTTTAAATTGCATCTCTTTTCATAGACAAGTTGCAGATTTCTCATAGAATGATGACATTTCTCATCTTTTTGCATTCTTAAATCCTCCATGTTAGCAATGGTCAGGTTGTTGGCTCTCATTTTGAGGGTAAAACTCAACATCCACATCTAAT
The DNA here is from genome assembly GCA_018584345.1 of Thuja plicata. Lineage (NCBI taxonomy): Eukaryota > Viridiplantae > Streptophyta > Pinopsida > Cupressales > Cupressaceae > Thuja > Thuja plicata. The sequence continues at coordinate 2,283,460 of MU226688.1, forward strand.
TAGGAGGCAACAGGTCACTTCAATTGTATTTGCAGAACAAACAATTCATGTTTGTCTTTGTGAATTTAGTGATTGTGTAAGGAGTATGTTGTGTTTGTGTTGAATTCAGAGGTCCACATTCAGCATACAACATTTTGGCGCCCACCGTGGGGCAGGAGTATTCAATTCCTGGCCTCATATTACATATTTAAAGTCAATTTTGTTTTATGTCTTTTTTTACATTCACTTTGAGTCAAATTTGACTCTACCATTGCATCCAGAATGTCATTTTGGTTTAAAACGAGTACAAATATGCCTATATTTGTCTAAAAATTGAATCTGTAGCATCAAGTTTCTGTCTGGGCAGGCCGTATGGCTCTGCAGTGGATTCTCGCGTGAGATTTCTCACATACTCGTGTGAGATTTTCATTTCCTCGCACGAGATTAGCATTTCCTTGCGCAAGGCTTAGCATTTCCTCGTGTGGCACCTTGCATTTCCTCGCGCGAGGCTTGCTGACAGGCCTAACTTCAAACACGCATATCTCGCTCATTTCAACTCCTTTTTCTGAGCAATTTTTTTTTATTCTGGGTAGAATTTTGCAACGATCGCTTTGGTGGGATTGATTTTTTTATTTTTCTTGCTGGATTTATCAGAAATCACTATTTTTCATGATTGTACTTGCATAATCCTTGTTTTTGCAACTTTCAGAGCTCCGTATAGGCTCATACGATCACCATTTTCAGTGCAATTTTTTTTGAAAGTGCATAATTTTCTGTCTACTATCTGAATATGTGATCTGTTTTGTGATTTCACTAATAGATTTGACCATAAATTTCGACCAAAATTCTCGACCAAATAGCAAAATTGTTTGTTTTGGTCGCAATATAAAAGTTAACTTTTCTTTTTTTTACTTTTATGCCCGTGTTGGTCGAAATTTTTGACCAACACGTGCATAAAAGTAAAAAAAAGAAAACATAACTTCATTTTACCACTTTCTAGGTTGCAGAGCAGTGCGGCATTGTGGCTTGTCGACTTAATTTAAGGGCTTTCCAAAACCAGTCTGGTAAGGTCTTGCACACCACAGAAAGCTCCTAAAACGGACTGGCTTCTTTTTGACTTTTCTGTATACGAGAGGTCTGGTGAATGTCTACAGCCTGAAGAATGAGAATGCAACCACTTTGGCTTGCCATTATAGGTCTAGGGTTCAAGTAACCATAGGTGCCTAGTTTTGATCTGTATAAATACAGTCACCTCTGTCAGAATTTGGGCGTCAGAATTTGGGCTTGATCTTTTCAAAAAATTTGATTGATAAGGCCTAGAAAGTGGATTCAACCAGATTGCACTCTTGCAACCTCTACAAGGAGAGCACTAAGATAGTGGTAAGAATTTGGGGTTTATATTTCCTTTTGCAATTTTTTTCCTTTTGCATACGATTCTTTTATAAAG
>MU226688.1:2292838-2305796 GCA_018584345.1 Thuja plicata
TACAAGCAATTCAATTCTAGTTAAAGAGAAAATTCTTTTCATAGATTACAAGCTTTTTCATTTCTAGACTAAGAGTATTTGCTTTCTTTTACTAGTTTAATTGCATCTTTACTTCCATAGAATAGCTGCAAATCATTCTAAGATTAGTGCAATTCAATTTCTTACTTTAAATTGCATCTCTTTTCATAGACTAGTTGCAGATTTCTCATAGAATGATGACATTTCTCATCTTCTTGCATTCTTAAATCTTCCATGTTAGCAATGGTCAGGTTTTTGGCTCTCAGTTTGAGGGTAAAACTCAACATCCACATCTAATTAGGAGGCAATAGGTCGCTTCAATCATCTTTGTAGAACAAACAATTCATGTTTGTCTTTGTGAATTCAGTGATTGTGTAAGGACTATGTTGTGTTTGTGTTGAATTCAGAGGTCCACAGTTAGCATACAACAATTACAGATGTTCCCACCAGAAGGATGCGTGACCTTTCAACTATGTTCTTGCAATCTTCACCTTCTTATCCTCTGATACATTATCATATTCAAACTACTTTTCCATCTTAGTTATCTAGTCAATCAATTCAATAGAATCCAACTTTCCACTATACTCAGGAGGATTAAACTAAGGTTTGGACTTCAAAATTGTCAATTCTCGCAATAATCTCTCTTCCTCGTAGTCCATCATAGGTGAAGGTGTAGCTTCACCTTGAACCTCTTCCAATTCATCATCACTAACATCCTCAAGATTTCTTCCTATGCACTAGGCTGTCTCAATAGCTTCCAATCTTGTAGCCATCTGTGTAAGCATATCAGCTAGACCTGGATCTGCATTTCCTCTCTCATGAACCATCGTGACTCCCTCTACAATTGTAATTCAAATCACAATCTGCTACCCCACAACAATATCACCAACTAGGGTTAGGGTTTACAAGAAGGAACTTAGATCTCATCAATGCTTTGATACCACCTGACACAAGGGAGGTGAAGAAATGGGACCAAAAGCTCTCCCAACTACCAAACCAACTTGCAGAGATAATGTGGAAGCAACAACAACATAGTAAGAGAAGAAACAAAAGAGATCCTTTTCATTAATTGATCAAACTCATTATATGCCAGACTGTAATGCCTTCCCAGTTTCAGCCATATACATTCAATGAATTACAAATTGATCTTCATACATGCGAGCTCATAGACCTGCCTTCCAGATAATTCAATACTTAATCTTCTATTACAATCTAATATCAAAATTCTACTTCTAAAACTACCTCTAAACTAAGAAATAGAAACAAATATATACAAGAGTCCACCAAAGAGGTCAACAATCAAATCCATAAGTGAGACCCAGATTTAGGTCCACATAGATCCCAAAGAGAGACCCCATATTAATTAAGCCACGAGAATTAAATGTAGAAGTTGGCCACCACATCCAACTCCAAAATAAACAACTCAGGAAAAGGATGACCGAGCAACAAAGTGACTCGGGCAAAGAACATCCTGAGAAATAGAACATGACTTGGGTCAGGAATACCCAAGAAATAGAACATAATTTGGGCCAAGCATACCCGAGAAACAAAAGACAAACTTGAGTGACAGAAAAATAACTTAGAACAAGCATGCTTGAGTGAAAGAAACCTGAGCAATAGAGACCAACTCGGAACAAGCATAACCGAGTGATAGAGCCCGAGCAGTAGAGTACCTCACCGAGAAGCCTCCAAACAAACTAAAGAACAAAACAAAACATATTTTTGGTTGAGCAGGATTTCCAAGGACCCAAGATGCTCCTGCATCAGATTGTTACCAACTTGAGAATAGTTTGACATTAAGCCCACTAAAAAAAATTCATTCACTTGAGTACTAGTTTCCTTGCAATGTGAAAGTGCTATGTGTGTTATCACCATTCTAAATATCTCTTGCAAACATTGGTTACCCACAAACACTCTCATATGATGTATTAGATACAAGGATCATCACCATACCTCAATGTCCTACCAACGTGTCTTGACCCTCCATAGGTCTTCTTTGTCATAGAACATTCCCTAAACTCAATAATCTTCCTTCTCATCTATTGAACCCTTCAATACAACTCACCAAATCCCCTAGCTGCACTGACCCAACATGACTAGCCTCTGGGTGACCCTATTCAGCATGTTGCATCCCTTCATGCTTCCAATGGTCATTAGTGAATGAGGTTCTTCAATATTTGTGTTTTTCTTTGTAAAAATACCATTCTTATGTAAAGTAACCCTAAACAAAACCATACCCCTATATGTGATCAACAACTTTGTCAAATGGAATGCCTAATACAAGACTATCCTAGTTATGACAGTGAAAGGGATACCTTCTTAACTCACAAGGCTTGAAAACCCTTGGGGACACTAACCTAGATGATGATAGTAATAACTAACACAAAAAAAAACTTAAATTCTTTAATGAACACAAATATACAATGAATCTGCAAGGACAAGTGATTATGATCTAACTGTGATCAATGAACAAACAATGAATGAGAAATGTGGACAATAGCCTCAGAATTTGTGAGATGACATAAAAACAAATGGTGGATTCAAATAAGACAAAAAGGAAGGAATTAAGGTTTTTCCACAACCCCTTTTAATTTCCACAACCCCTTTCAATGGCCTCCAAGGATCCATGGCTTGTTCAAAAGAGCTTGTTTTAGGCTTTTGTAGACATGTATGAAAACTATGGTAGCATAGACAGGGCAGTGAACTATTCAAAAACAATTCTCAATGAAATGTGGTCTCATGGTGATGGAATGTCATGGTGGTGATGGAATGTCATGGTGGTGATGGAATGCATTGAAAATCCATATCAATTTTATTCTCATGGCATTCCATCACCACCATGGCATTCCATCATCATCATGGCATTCCATCATTCAAAAAGTTCATTTCCTTGTCTATGTTATTTCTTGTTATCGTTTGTATGATGAAATTCCATTTTAATGATGGAATGTCATGATGGTGATGGAATGTCATGGTGGTGATGGAATTCATTTTCAATCCATATAAATTTTCTTCTCATGGAATTCCATCATGATGGCAATTATATTATTCAAACACTTCACTACCTTTTCTATGTTATTTCTTGCTATCATTTGGAATTAGGACTGCCGCATCTTTTGTTGGTGATAACTTATCAAACAGCTGGCTTCCTTTTCTATTCTATTTCTTTCTATTATGCTTTGATATCTTATTTCCAAGAATCCATAGCTTGTTCAAAAATACCTATTTTAGGATTTTGTAGACATGTATGAAAAATGTGGTAGTACAGATAGGGTAGTGAACTGTTCAAAAAATTGCCTCAATGAAATTTGGACTCATGGTGATGGAATGGCATGGTGTTGATGTAATGCGTTGACAATCCATAATAATTTTATTCTCATGTAATTCCATCACCACCATGGCATTCCATCATCATCATGGAATTCCATCATTCAAACAGTTTGTTGCCTTATCTACGCTATTGCTTTTTATTGTTTGTATATGGAATTCCATGATGATAATGATGGAATTCCATGATGGTGATGGAATTCCATGGTGGTGATGGAATGCATTGACAATCCAAAGTAATTTTCTTCTCATGGAATTCCATCATCATCATGACATTTCATCATTCAAACAATTTGTTTCCTTGTCTATTCTATTGCTTTTTATCCTTTATAATTAGGACTACCTCATATTTTGTTGGTGACAACTTATCAAATAGTTTTCTTCCTTGTCTATGTTATTGCTTGCTATTATGCTTTGATAGATTTTTCCAAGTTCGTTGCCTTGTCTATGTTATTGATTTCTATTATGCTTTGATAGATTTTTTCCAATTATCCATAGCTTGTTCAAAAGCACCTATTTTATACTTTTATAGACATGTATGAAAAATGTGGTAGCATAGATAGGGTAGAGAACTATTCAAAAAATGTCCTCAATCAAATGCGGTTTCATGGTGATGGAATGCCATGGTGGTGATGGAATGCGTTGACAATCCATACCGATTTTCTTCTCAAGGCATTCCATCACCACCATGGAATTTCATCATCAACATGGATTGTTTGTGCACAAAACCATGATGATATGCTCTTTGTATCACTATCTTCAGGCATACTTGATAGTTAAAACATTGATTTATGACCTTGTGTTATGTATTAGCTCTATATTTTCCATACCTTATTTGTATATGGGTAGACTTATGACATATTTTCCATACCTTATGACCTTGTGGTATACCTTAAAATGTATTTCGTATGACTTTGTATATGGATAAAGGAGACCTCATAACATTAAAATCCTCAAAAAATAAGAATCCAACATTACCAATACTATCCACTTGCTTAGTTAAATCTCATCAACATTACAAAAATGACTATTGAAAACATAAATTTAGTTGTATGTACCTTTTTATCAGTAAATAATTTACTTTTACCTACCCCTAATTGTGTATTGTGTAGTGTGATGAAATGATTGATCTTTTAAAGTCCTCAAGAATACTCTTTACCCTTAATTTCAATATTTGTATAAACTATGATGACTGCATATTTCAACAAGACATAAATATATTAATGTTTTCTACTATGAAATATTTAGCATATGTATCATGTGACTTATTTAAATATGATTATGATTGACCTTCATATAACATGTAATCAAACAAAGGATAAATACATTACGTATTCAAGACCCTGAACCACTTTGGCAAGGATCCTGCACAGTCTACATAAAGGCAAGGAGAGGATTCTAATTCTCATGGATCAGTAGGTATAAGTAAATAGACCCATCTTGGAGTGGGTTAATAATAAGCTAGGTTTTAGAAACTATATTTTGTCAAATATTTGATTGTTTTCTCACCTCAAAGGTCAAGCTCAATGGTCAAAAGGTCTCAAAGCACTTAACTTGATCAACCTCAACACAAGGTTTTAACTTCAAAAGGCATCAACTCACCCTCAAGGCTATTTATCCTTCAACCTATAAATTGAATCAACCACCCTCAAGGCTTATTTGAATTTCAATCTTAACCTCAACTTTAGGGGCTACCCTAAGAGAATCCAAAACTTGCAAAGAAAAAACATTCTATTGGCACTGAACTTTTATGAAAATTCTCATATTAATTATGCAATGTTTCCTTGCCACAACAACACTTATAGACACAACTCCATTTCAAACCCATGTTCTTCTTGTTGCATGTAATTCCATTCTTCTTTTCCCACTCCAATGGGGTTTGAACCTTGGTGGAAAGAACAACACCACCACCTTTAAACCAACACACCAGTCCACTATTTAAAGATTTCTTAGAAGTGTGTAAAACCCTCAAGGAGGAAGATGTATATATAATGCACACTATGTATGGATTTTATGATGCCTCATCTCTAGCATCAAAATTTTTCTTTGTAATGTTTAGTTCTATGCATGATATTTTCATTGTATCATTTTCCTCTCTGGTTATATGACTATGAAATCAATTTTAACATCATTTCCTCTCACAAAAATAATCTAACGTCTATGAACTAATTATGTCATTTGATGGAGTGTAGGTACCACCAAATAGGTATTTGTCAGATTTGTCTTCCTCGAGTGAGTGTGGTGTAGGAGCACCCTAGTTAACCTAAGTATTTTTTTTGGCACTTATGGTTTCCTTGAAGGTCCTAGTTGCCTTTAGATCATATTAGAATCAAAGGTTTCATATTGGACATCTTTTGTAAGACCTAGTTCCAAGATTAGCATTTTATAAGCCCTTGGTCAACTATTGGTCAAATAATGTCCAAAACCTAAATTATAGGTTATTTTCATTTTTTCATGTTTTGATCCATTAGGGATCATAAAATATAGCTTTGGGCCAAGTTTGGTCACTTAGAGTGCAAAATTGCAAAATATTGCAAAATTGCTAAAAAGTTGTCAAGCAACTTAGACAACTTCTATCAAAAATTGTAAAAATCATTCCCAAATGGCTAGTTGGTTTGAAAAAGAAATGTAACCATTGGGAATGCCTATAAAATCTCTTATAGGTGGGTGGTAGGGGAACTGATGTAATTTTTGCATTCAAATTAATAAACATCACCATTTTCCTACAAATTCAAGGAACAATCATTTGGTACAGACATGTACAAAAGTTTAGGAAAAAGAGTCTGAAAGATTTAGATAGCCTTATGAAGTAGCTTCCTATTGCATGTTTTCTCATTTCCTAAACACCTATACTTTGAAAGTTATTGTATTTTCATTCTTGATGCTTGGTTTGTAGGCCCTAAATCAAGGTTTCATCCAAAATTGTGCATATTTCTTATTTCCACCATGGGAATCTAATGACCACTGGTGGAAATCATGTATTAACCACGTCCTTCAAGATTATGTAGGTTTGGTTTGGTAAGATGCAAGGAGATGGGTTTGCCATGATGCCCTAGGTGTACATGTCCATGTGTGCACCGATCAAGCGATTGCGGACAGTCCATATAACTTCCCTTTGGGAACTCACCAAGACCTCTAAATCAATGTGTAGGGTCCTTATGAATTCCCTCACATGATCAAAGTGTTGGTTTGGATATTTTTTGCAAGGAAGTAGAAATTTTAGTGCAAATGCGGACCTAATTAGGCCTAATTTCCTTCTCAAAATTGGGTGTCATCCTATCTTCCTTTCACTTCCATGTTTTGGTGCTTAATTCTAATCCCTTTGGCCATAAAGGGTATCTGAATCCCTATTCTGTTTAGAGGGTTATGTGGAATAATTTCAAACTAAGTCCAATTTTCTAACTAAAAAGGCTACAAGCCTAGGGAAGTCTTAACATAGAAACCATGATCAAATCAGTGTACATGGTGAGTAGAATCACTGGATTCTTGTCGTAGGGACCTAAATAGACCAAATCCATGAGCATAGGTCACCCATGGTCCTTGGAGTCATTTTATGGGGAGTTGTTGAAATTTTGGTATAAGTGCTTAGTGACCAGCCATTTGGAGTTAGATTGAAGACTTGGTAGAACCTAGTGATTAGGTTTCCCTATTGGGAATAGGTTGTGACAACCTAGTAACAAGTCATTTCTACACTTGTAATAAGTGTAGAGGCACCTTGCCTTTTTGAACACCTAGTTGGTGGTGTATCTCTTGAGTTTGAAGATTTGAAGCTTCAACCTATCTTATTGGGACTTCTGGCTGCCCACTTTGCATCAAGTGGTATCAGAGCTATGTCTATTCCTGAGGATGAATAAATCCATGCAAGGGTTTCAAACATGGAACTTGAAAGGATAGTGAGAGAACAGAAGGTAGTGAATGCAGCCCTAACTAAGAGGCTTCAAGTACTCGAGAACAAGGTAGAGAGGGGGAGAGAAGACAAGTCTGATGGGGAAGAAGGTATTGAAGAGGAAGATGACACTCCTGATCATGATGAGAACATTCTTGTAGACCAAAGACCCCTCATAGATGCCCTAAAGTTTGTGGGGAGAAGAACCATGGATGAGATGTTGGACTTACCAACTTTCAGTGGGAAGATGAATGCAGATTTGGCTTTAGATTGGATTGAGGCTTTGACAAGCTTCTTTGAGTGTGAAGAAATTTCTGAGAAGAAAAGAGTAAAGATGGAAAAATCCAAGTTGAAGGGAGCAGCCCTAACTTGGTGGAATTTCATCCAAATAGAGAGGGTGAAGAATGGTAGAAGCATGATCACTTCTTGGAATAATATGATAGAATTGATAAAGGAGAAATATGTACCTAAAGATTATGGGGTACAACTCCATAGAAGGAAGCAAAAACTAAAGCAAAAAGGCATGGATGTAGGCTCATACACTGAGGAGTTCCTAAAAATATGCATGAAGACTAATGCAGCAAAGCATGAGGAAGAAAAGTTAGCAAGATACATGAATGGTCTCAAAGTGTCCATTCAAGAAGAACTTAGACTACACAGCCCCACATCATTAAACAAATGTTATCAGATGGAAATCAAGGTAGAGGAGAAACGAAAAAGAAAACAAGACTTTGGAAAAGGAAAAATTAATGATGGTGGAAAGAATTTTAGAGGAAGAGGTACCTCTTGGAATAGAGGACAATATGATGGCAGCAGTAGAAAGACCCCTAACCAAGGCCAAGGAGACAAAGAACATGGTGAATCCAATTTTAGAGGAAACTTCAGAGGAAGGATACCCTTCAATATAAGGAGAACAAATGCAGGAAGAGGAAATGCACCTCTGAAATGTTACTACTACAACCAACTTGGACACCATGCAGGGAGATGCCCTAAGAAAAGAAATAAAAATAATCAAGGGGAGAGAAGGACACAACTCATTCAAGAGGATAAGAAAGAGGATAACACCAACCCAAGGGATCTAGAACCAGAGGAAGGAGCATGTCTGATGATGAGGCAATTTTTTCTACAAGTACCAAAAAACCAAGAACCACCTCAAAGGAAGAACCTCTTAAGGACAAAAATCAAATGTCATGGAAAGGTATGTAATCTACTGATAGATTCTGGTTCAACTGAAAATTTAGTGTCTTTTTAAATGGTTCAAAAACTAAATCTACCTAAGAAACCACACCCCTTTCCCTACCATGTCTCTTGGCTAACCAAAGGTCAACAAACTTTAGTAACTAAACAAGCACAAGTAGAATTTTCTATAGCAGATTTCAAACATAAAGTACTTTGTGATGTAATGGAAATGGATGCTTCCCACATCCTACTAGGCAGACCTTGGAAATATGATGTGGATGCCACACATCATTGTAGGAAGAACACCTACTCCATCACCAAGAATGGGGAAACTTTTACCATGAAGCCCCTACCTAATGCTAAGACAGAGAAAGAACCTACCATTATCACCTTAGGTGAAAAGGAAATGTTGCAAGTGTTGGAGGAACTTGAGACTGAATCTTTTTTTCTAATTTCTAAGCCCAATGATAGCATAAGATCTGATGATAAGGATCCCATACCAAATGAAGTTAAGGAACTGTTAAACAAATATAGTGATGTCACTGCTAGTGACCTACCCACAAGCCTCCCTCCCTTAAGATATATCAATCATCAAATAGACCTAATACCTAGTTCTTCCTTACCTAATAAGGTTCCATATAAGATGACACCTTCTCAGCATGCAGAGATTACAAAACAAGTCAATGAACTATTAGAGAAAGGCTTAATTCAGAAAATTCTTAGCCCATGTGCAGTCCCATCTGTTCTTGCTCCTAAAAAGGATGGTAAATGAAGATTATGTACAGATAGTAGAGCCATCAACAAGATTACTATAAGATACAGGTTCCCTATCCCAAGAATGGAGGATTTTCTTGATCAATTGGGAAATTCATGTTACTTCACAAAAATTGATTTAAAATTAGGATACCACCAAATAAGGATAAAACCAGGAGATGAATGGAAAACAACTTTTAAAACAAATGAAGGCCTTTTTGAGTGGTTGGTGATACCGTTTGGGCTGAGTAACACCCCAAGTACATTCATGAGACTCATGAATGAAATATTTATTGATTTTATTGGAAAATTTGTAGTTATATATCTTGATGATATTCTAATATTCAGTAATAGCAGGGAAGAGCATCTTGACCATGTTGAACAGGTTTTGAGGAGACTTCATCAGCACAAGTTAGTGATTAACTTGGAAAAGTGCATGTTTATGAAGAACGAACTTGTGTTCCTAGGGTTTGTCAGTTCACAAGGAACTCTAAAAATGGACCCTAAAAAGGTTGAAGCAATTGTCAACTGGCCTCCACCAAAGAATCAAGATGCAAGCAATTTGGCAATAGGTGTTGTCCTAAGCCAAGAAGGTAAGGCTGTGGCATTCTTCTGTAAAAAATTTAATGAGGCAAAGAAAAAATACTCTACCTATGATTTGGAGTTATATGCCATAGTCCAAGCACTTAAAAAATGGAGGCATTACTTGCTTCCAAAGGAGTTTATAGTTTTCACTGATAACCATGCATTGAGTTTCTTCAATACTCAGGACAAACTAGGGGTTAGACATGTAAAATGGATGGAACAATTTCAGGCCTACACATTCAACATAAAGCACAAAAAGGGACTAGCCAACAAGGTGGCCGATGCACTTAGCAGAAGGGTTGGATTGATTGAAGAAGTTCAACTTCAAAGTGTAGGCATTGACTCACTCAAACACTTACATGCAAGGGATCCAGATTTTGGAGAAGCCTTTGAGGTGTACACCAATCTAACAGGCAGGTATCACATTGATTTTTGTGAATTTTTTATCCAAAATAATATTTTGTTTAAAGGGGCTCAGTTATGCATCCCCAAGTGTTCCATGAGAACAAATATAATTATAGAAAAGCATTGTGGTGGCGTGGGAGGTCACTTTGGAATAAACAAAATGATAGACTTGGTAAAGAGAAGTTATTTTTGGCCAAAATTGGATAAGGATGTCAGGCAATTTGTTGAATCATGTTCCATTTATCAGCAAGCTAAAGGGGTATCCACTAACCAAGCCTTGTACCAGCCTTTACCAATTCCCACTAGGCCATGGGAATCAATTTCAATGGATTTTGTAATGGGTTTACCTAGAACCAAACAGGGTTTTAAGAGTGTGTTTTTCATAGTGGATAGATTTAGCAAGATGGCCCACTTTGTTCCCTATAAAAGCACAAAATGATGCATCTCACATAGCACATCTCTTCTTCAAAGAAGTAGTCATAATTCATGGATTACCTCAGACAATAGTTTCAGACAAAGATGTTAAATTTCAAGGACATTTTTGGAGGACTCTTTTCAAAAAGCTTGGCACAAATCTGACCTATAGCTCTACCTATCACCCACAAATTGATGGGCAAACTGAAGTATTAAATAGGTCACTTGGCAACCTCCTAAGATGTCTGAATAAACAACATTCCCAGAGTTGGGACATGATCCTACCTCAAGAAGAGTTTGCATTCAAAGATTCAATGAACAGACCCACTGGAAAAACACCTTTTCAAACTGTTTATGGACTTCACCCTAAAGTTCCATTAGATTTGGTGGAATTACCTTCTGATTTGAGAGTTAGTGCACAAGGTGAAGAATTGGAAAAACTGATCACTAAAGTGCAGGCAGAAGTGAAAGAAACATTGCATAAGTCCACCATGAAATACAAAGCATAGGAAAATAAGAAAAGAAGAGAGGTTCACTTCCAAATTGGAGATAAGGTATGGGCATACCTAATGAAAGAGAGACTACCTAAGGGAAAATATTAAAATCTACATATGAAGAAAGTTAGGTCATGCACCATTCTCAACAAGATGGGTGAAAATTCCTATGAAATATCTCTTCCTCCTACCTTATTGATCTCTCCTATATTTAATGTTTCATATCTTACCCCTTATAAATGTGTTTCAGATATGACAAATGTGTAAGATCCAAAAAGTGAGGAGGATGGAGGAGACTATGTCACAAATCTTCCACAAAGCAAAACAGTGGAGTTGGAAACAATTCTTGAGTCCAAGGTGCTAAAGAAAACAAGGAAACAAAAGCATATGCAATACATGGTGAAGTGGAAAGGACTCCCTAACATTGATGCTACCTGGATGACAAAGGAACAAATCAAGCAGCATGGCATCACTCTTTATCAGTTAATCTCAAGTGGGAACTTAAGTTCAAAACCTCATGGGAAGTATGGTATAGGAGAACCCTAGTTAACCTAAGTGTTTTTTTTGGCACTTATGGTTTCCTTTAAGGTCCTAGTGGATTTTAGATCATGTTAGAATCAAAGGTTTCATATTGGACAACTTTTGTAAGACCTAGTTCAAAGACTGGCATTTTATAAGCCCTTGGTCAACTATTGGTCAAATAATTTCCAAAACCTAAATTATAGATTTTTTCATGTTTTTCATATTTTGATCCATTAGGGATCATAAGCTATAGGTTTGGACCAATTTTGGTTACTTAGAGTGCAAAATTGGTAAAAAGTTGTCAAGCAAGTTTTAAGCAACTTTAATAACTTTTGTCAAAAATTGTAAAAACCATTCCCAAACGGCTAGTTGGTTTCAAAAATAGATGTAACCATTGGGAATGCCTAAAAAATCCTTTATAGGCTAGTGGTAGGGGAACTGATGTAATTTTGGCATTCATATTAATAAAGATCATAATTTTTTTACAAATTCGTGGAACAGTCATTTGGTACGGACATGTACGAAAGATAGAAAGGAGAGTCTGACAGATTTAGATAGCCTTATGAAGTAGCTTCCTTTTTCATCTGGTCTCATGTCCTAAACCCCTGTACTTTGAAATTTATTGTATTTTCATTCTTGTTGCCTGGTTTGTAGGCCCTAAATCAGGGTTTCATCCAAAATTATGCATATTTCTTGTTTCCACCATGGGAACCTAATGAACCCTGGTGGAAATCATGTATTAACCATTTCCTTAAATATTATGTAGGTTTGGTTTGGTAACATGAAGGGATATGGGTTTTCCATTGAATTCTCTTTATAATACCTCTATAGTTAAGGATTATGCATCCTTTCCACTAGAAACAATACATTGAACTGATTAAATTATTGACCAGGGAGCGTAAACTTGAAATGGTGACTGTAAAGTATATGCTCTAATCCATTCCAAAAGCCATCATTATAGTAAATGGAAAATACTTGAAATGGGACTAAACTAGGAACTGAAATATCAACAGCGTAATCTAAAGATAAAGGAACCTGCTGGGATAGGAAGTTTAACTCTATGCTGAAGGAACAATAAACTAGCTAACTACCTTTGCTATAGGAACAACCATTAGTGCTGTTACTAATGGCTGTAGGAGCAACAGAGTCTTACTTTCTTCAAATAACTTGCAACCTACTTATTTAAAATAACTTGCAACCTACTTAACTACGAATGAGATTCACCTCCCGTGTGGGCCCCCACAAAAGCGTGAATGAACAAGATCTCGGATACTAGAAATTGAAGCTCTCATTACTTATTCATAAAACATGGATTACAAAAGATGCAGAAAACAAGATTGTATTTTCTCTTTGCTGAATTACAACAAACTACTGG
>MU226688.1:2316227-2342837 GCA_018584345.1 Thuja plicata
CTGGTTTTTGCTATATTTAAGACCATAAGTTTGAATGGTTAAATCTTGTATTTGATTATGCTTGGTCATTTGCAAGGTGATTTATCAGTTGGTTTAACAAAGGTACATAGAAAATCAGTGTCCACATTAACACATACTGTGTAAACAGCAATTATAAAAGGTAAAACCTGCCTGAGTATATGTGGAGCTCAAAAATGAAGAAGGACCTTATCCAGTCCTTAGAAATTAGCTTTTCTTGTCTCTGAATCAGTATTAGAAGGCATAGTGTTCAAGTAGTCATTTCAAGCACTGTGGTTCATACAAGAAAAATCCCTAACATGGTCAGTGTGGACAAAAATTTGGTAACCAGTAATATAATGCTTGAACTTGTTTAGAGCATAAATTACTGCAAGCAACTCTTTTTCTATCACTGTATAATTGAATTCGTCTCCCTGCAAATTCTTGCTGATAAAATAAATGGCATGTTCAATTACATCCTCTTGCTGACCCAATACTGCCCGATAGCATAATCGGAAGCATCTGTATGAATATGGAAGGGCAAACCCCAATTTGGTCTGTCCAATACGGGTGCAGTTGTTAGAACTTCCTTCAACTACAGGAAAGCCTTATCACACTCAGAATTCCAAGTAAAATCAAAGTCCTTTTTTAACAGATTATAGAGGGGAGCTACAATTTGGCTAAAATCCTTGATAAACCATCTGTAATACCCAGCATGGCCGAGAAAACTCTGGACATCTTTCTACTTCTCTGGTGTGCTAAGAGTACTGATGACTGAAATCTTGGCGGGGTCTACCTTGATGCCTTGTGAGGAAATAAAATGTCCCAACATGACACCTTCTTCCATCATCATAAAACACTTCTCACTGTTGAGAGAGAGATTATATTCCTGGCATCTTCGAAGGAACTTTTCCAGATTTTCCTTGGCTTCATCAAAGGTGTTCCCATAGGTAGTGAAGTCACCCATGTAGATTTCCATACAATCAGAAGATATGTCTGAAAAGATACTAATGACTGCTCGCTAAAAAGTGGCAGGAGCATTACATAAGCCAAAAGGGAGGACAGAATATGCAAAAGTTCCCCAAGGGCAGGTGAAGGTAGTTTTCTCCTGATCCTCGAGAGCTATTTGAATTTGATTGTAACCACTGAACCCATCCAAGAAGGAAAAATACTTCTTACCTGTTAGGTTATCAAGGACTTGGTCTATGAATGGTAGTGGAAAATGGTCCTTTTTAGAGGCTATATTGAGCTCCTGGTAATCCACACAAACATGCTATTTACCTCCTTTTTTGGGCACTATGACAAGAGGTGACACCCATTGGCTGTCAAAAATTGGGTAGATAAACCCGGCATTAAGTAGCTTTTGGAGCTCAATTTTGACTATATCCCTTAGGATAAAATTGACTCTTCGTTGGGGCTGTCTGACAGGTTTATAATCTGGACTTATATAGATCTGATGGGTTCAAAGTTTGGGATCTATTCCTTTCATGTCATTGTAATCCTAGGAAAAATCCTATTGGTTTTCCTATAGCAGCTTAAGGATATCTTTTTGACATGGTAACAACAGGTTAGAGCTGATATTCAATTCTTTTCCAGGACTAATTTCCATTTTGATGACCTTATCCATCATGGCCAACTCAGAAATTGGAGGTGAAGCCATTTCATGGGGTAATAAGAGATGAAGATAGTTGGAGGACAGTGAATATGGAGATGCATTTGGAGTGGTCAAAATAGTCTCTAAGACACAGTCTGATTGCGGACACAACTGGGAATCTATGTCATAGTTATTAGTGAGGATAGATGAAATTATCTTATCTTCTTCCCTAGAGGCTACAAACAGCTCTCTTCCTATTGCCATGAGTTGCTGGATTGAGTTGGTTTCTAGATCAAGTTCATTTAATTATGGCCATATGGCATCCTCATCCTGCAACATGGGTTGAGCAGGGGAGTAGAGTGTCAAGTTTTTGGTATTGATGCCATTAGAGATGGTCATCTTCCCTGACTGGCAAGCTATGAAGGCATCAGCAGTGGCCAACGATGGTCTTCCTAAAATTAGAGGGTACCCACCCATATCAACTTTAGGGGAGAGAACCACAAAGTCTACGGGATACTCCCAGGAATGTAGGGTGACTATAACATCTTCAATTACCCCATCAGGTTTAATAGTAGAACTATTGGCCAGTTGCAAAATGGTTGGTGTGTCTCAGAGACTAGAAATGTTCAGATTGGATGAGACTTCTTTGGTCATAACATTTATAGATGCACCTAAATCCACTAAGGCATTTGGAACTTGTATACCTTGGATGGTAATTGTAACCACAGGACTTCCTGGATCAACATAATTGGGTACAGACAACTTGTCTAACATAAGATCAGAGAGTTGGCCGATGACATGAATGGTCTTGGGATCCTTTTTCTTCCTTCCAGTTTGTTTAATGCAAGCCTCCTGGATAGCTCTAGTATAGGAAGGGACTTCCTTGATAGCATCTAGGAAAGGAATCTTTACTGTTATATGCTTTAATTGGTCAAGTAAGTCTGCTACAGCGTGGTTTACTATGGGTTTATCTTGTTTAGCTAATCTCTGAGGGAATGGAGGCTCTTTGGCTACAGGAGCCGACACATCTTCGTGGTCAATAGGAGGCTCCTCCACTTTGGTTATGATAGGGGGTTGTGGTGAAGCAAGAGTAGTTCCTGGCCTGAGATGAATGTCATGCAAGGCATAGCTCTGCTGCTGAGCGGGCAGTTTGTTATTGGGATTAGGATTAGGTTATGCAGGCAGCTGTAGTGGCTTAGGAGGATTATTAGCGGCTGTAGGTGGAGGCATTAGAGCTTTTTGCTATGGAGGGGGCATTATGGCTTGCTGATTGGGTTGATTAGTCCATTGATTAGGTTGTTGCCAGCCTTGCTGGGGCTATTGCCAGCCCTGTTGGGGTTGTTTCCAGCCTTGCTGGGATTGCTTTCAACCCTACTGGGGCTGTTGCCAACCTTGCTGGGGCTAGTGCCACCCCTGCTGAGGTTGCTACCAATTATTATATCCTCCAAAATTATGGGGACCCAAATTTGGGAAACTCTGCCATGGATTATTATTGCTAGGAGTTTGAAGAGGATCTTGGGACATACCTAGTCATGAGGCCCATGGCCTGCGTTGAGTGACATACAGCACCTCTCCATTTTTATCTATAGCTTTGAACTCCATAGGCATCGGCTGGGACTCCACATTTGCAATGGTCTTGTATTTTCAGCTCCTCTTCTTCTCACTATAATGTGGGCAGTATTCAGCGAGCACAGCATCAGCATCCTCCTTCTTTCTAGCTTGCATGGTATCCAACTGAGTAGCGACATCATTAATGATGTCCTGCTTAAAGTCTGATGGAAGATTAGAAAGTTCTATCTTGGATACCCCAGAGCCAGCAGACTTGTGTGGTAGGTCTCAGATTCCCCTACCCTTCTTGATAGTGGCCCAAGAGTAGTTTAGGCAGATTATTTTGATATCATCCCAATTTTTTTGTGTAATGTCGCCTCCAGCCATCAGGTCCAGAGCCTCAATGCTCCCTTCATTGACACCTTTAATAAAAAGGTGTTTCTGAGAGTCCTCGTTTAGTTGATGCTGAGTGTTACGTTGTAGGTTGAACATGAACCTAGAGACATAATCTTCCAGGGTCTCATCCTCTTTTTGGGCCATCCTGAAGATGTCATCACCTTTCAAATCTCGCCCTCGATAGTATTCTTTGTATTTGGAAAGGAACATGTTGCTCATGGAATTTCAATCTGCTATGGAGTTAGCACCAAGGCCCATAAACCATCTCGGCGCGGCTTCCTTCAGAGTGGATGGGAACAACTTGAGCTTATGTGCATCGGTTGTATAGTCGTAACTCCTACAAAGGATGTCAAACTCAAAAAGGAAAGTCTCAAGGTCTTCGGTGATGAGACCATAGAACTTGAGAAAAGCTATAGAGGGTATGTTCTTCAAATTTTGATTTCCCTGCTGAGATGGAATTGGGAAGGGAAAGGTTGGTTGAGCCATCCTTGGAGGAGGCCCTGGCTGCTACAAGAGATCTTCCAGTTCAGAAAATAGTTCATCTAATTGCAAGGATTCGTCAGATGATAGTAAGTGATCAAATGCATTAGCAAATACGTTCTCAAATGGTTCTTCAACTTCTATGGCTGCAACTTGGGGTTCCTCAAGATCAGGGTGGAATAGATTAAATGGCTCAGCTTGATGATCTTGAGGAAGGAAATGCCCAAGATGATCTCTTCTTCTATGCATAAAAAGAAATGCTAAACTAGGTCTAAAATGACTCTGGGCTAGATTAGATTGACACCATCCCTGGCAACGGCGCCAAAAATGACTGCTCTTTATAATACCTCTGTAGTTAAGGATTATGCATCCTTTCCACTAGAAACAATACATTGAACTCATTAAATTATTGACCAGGGAGCGTAAACTTGAAATGGTGATTGCAAAGTATATGCTCTAATCCATTCTAAAAGCCGTCATTATAGTAAATGGAAAATACTTGAAATGGGACTAAACTAGGAATTGAAATATCAATAGCGTAATCTAAAGATAAAGGAACCTGCTGGGATAGGAAGTTTAGCTCTATGCTGAAGGAACAATAAACTAGCTAACTGCCTTTACTGCAGGAACAACCATTAGTACTGTTACTAATGGCTACAGGAGCAACAGATTCTTACTTGCTTCAAATAACTTGCAACCTAATTATTTAAAATAACTTGCAACCTACTTAACTACGAATGAGATTCACCTCCCGTGTGGGCCCCCATGAAAGCATGAATGAACAAGATCTCGGATACTAGAAATTGAAGCTCTCATTACTTATTCATAAAACATGGATTACAAAAGATGCAGAAAACAAGATTGTATTTTCTCTTTGCTGAATTACAATAGACTACTGGAATACTAACTCTATCTCTATCGTCGTGCTGCTCAAAGTTCAGTAGTCATCTTATTTAAAGGGAAACTACAACTTACAACTAAAATCTAGGATTAATCCATTAGATGAGGATTGTAATCAATACAAAATATCTCATAACAGAATATGGTAGTTATTCAATAAATTGTCCCAGAATGTAGCACACGATGGTTCTAGATCCACGCATGGCATAAAACAGGAAACTGTATTGACCCAGCCGTCCCGTGAAGATCTCTTAATGATGCTTATCTTGGTTCATGTGCTCTTGAATGGTTCAGCCTGAGGCCTATGGTGAAAGAACCCAACCTTGACTGCTTCAGTGACACTCTGCTGGATTCTAGAACTGCTCCACTGATTCCTGCAAAAAGGATTACCGCACACATACCATCTTCGACACATATATATATTTTTATCACTAAAATTCAGAAGAAAGTATTTCAACTTAATTAATGCTCTTGTAGGACATAAGCTACAGGAAGGACACTACCCTCAAACATAGCATAGAAAAGGGAACCATTCATTTAGTTATATTACTTCTTCATTTTATATAAGATCATAAGTTCCAAGTGTCATACTTTCCTAACCTTTTCACCATCTAACTTCCTACTTATGTCCATTTCTTACATAAAATATATAAAACAAACATAAGTTCAAGTATCAATTGCAAGTAAACTTTATCACGAAGACGGAAAAAAGTGTTATCAAAAGATGACCATTAGATTGGCCCATCAGCCATGATGCCCTAGGTGTACATGTCCATGTGTGCACCAATAAAGAGATTGAGGACAGTCCACATAACTTCACTTTGGGGATTCACCAAGACCTCTAAACCAGTGTGTAGAGTCCTTATGCATGCCCTCACATGATCCAAGTGTTTTTTTGGATATTTATTGCAAGGAAGTAGCACTTGTAGTGAAAATGTAGACCTAATTAGGCCTAATTGCTTCATCAAAATTGGGTGTCATCCTATATTCCTTTCACTTCCATGTTTTGGTGCTTAATTATAATCCCTTTGGCCATAAAGGGTACCTAAATCCCTATTATATTTAGAGGGTTATGTAGAATAATTTCAAACTAAGTCCAATTTTCTAATTAAAAAGGCTACAAGCCTAGGAAAGACTTAACATAGCAACCATGATCAAATCAGTGTACATGGTGAGTATAATCACTATATTATTGTTTTAGGGACCTAAATAGACCAAATACATGAGCATAGCTCACCCCTAGTCCTTCGAGTCAGTTTATGGGGAGTTTTTGAAAGTTTGGTGTAAGTGCTTAGTGACCAACCATTTGGAGTTGGATTGAAGACTTGGTAGAACCTAGTGATTAGGTTGCCCTATTGGGAATAGGTTGTGATAACCTAGTAACAAGTCATTTCTACACTTGTGATAAGTGTACAGGCACCTTGCCTTTTTGAACACCTAGTTGGTGGTGTATCTCTTGAGTTTGAATATTGGAAGCTTCAACCTATCTTATTGGGACTTGTGGCTGCCCACTTTGCATCAGAGTGAAATTTAGGAAGAGAAGAGGAAAGAGAGACATGTAGTAGGTCTAAAAGAGGGAGATCAACTAGAGGTCAAAAGATTAGAAGAAAATTTTGTAACTGCAAGGATTTTTTTATGCTGAATGGGGTCATGTTCTTATGATGATGAGAGCATAGGCGACATCGAGGTTCCCTTGAGGTACAAACATATATAGAAACAATGGTTACCCAAGGAAATTCCTCCAATAAATACTATTTTTTTGTGTTAATGGGAGGATATATTGCATAGCACCATTATCATTACATGGTTTGGGCCTATTTTTCATAAACAACATAAAGGTCTATTATAACAAAGTTTCTAAATTTATGGAGTATATCAGACCTTGTTACATTTACAAAGATTGGATGCAACTGGTTTGATATACACAAAGTATGCGTAGGTATGCACTATCAACAAATTATATATAGCTAAAAGATAATGATCAAAGTAAGAGTGCCTATGTACATTGACGAAAGGCCAAAAGCATTTGGGAATATTGAAAGGTTTATAAACAATACACAACCGGGGTCAAAAAATAGGCAACCCAATTGCATATTTGAGGTGCGCGAGGGAAACCGTGTATTCATGTGTGTGATAAAATCAATAAGTATAGGGGAATATTTTCTAATCAATTACAATTTGAATCAGATAGATATAAACAAAGTGACTATGGGGGTGGTACGTACTATATACAATTTTAACCAACCTCCAATTAATGACTCCAATATACCATTTTATTATTATGTTTTTTTTGTAAGTCTATTGGTTTCATTTCGCTAATGTGTTTTTCTATTTAAATTTGTCACAGCATGAAATTGATCGTAATCATCTTAGGATCTTATAAATCTTGCATCAACTAAAAATATTTCCTTCCTATTTGTTTGGTGTATTGTTCAAGTTGGGCAGTTTTGGCGTTTTAGGTAGCGGTCTCTCCAATTGGCTCATTATCCTATCCGATCAAATGGGTTTGTTCTGGATATCCTTGTGAACCTTTATCTAGGATTGCATCATGTTTCATTCTTTCTAGGAGAAGATATCTTATGATTGGCCCAGTCCTATTCTGTTCTTCTTATTTTTGGTTGGTGGTTGGGTTTTTTGGTTTGTGTTCGATCTATACTTGTTCTTTTGAGTTGTGGTCACTATAGTGTATTCATGGTGTAGTGTTGAACCTTATCCTATGCTTTCACCTCATTTTGATTCCTTGCACTGGATATTTTGTTGATTCTTTACTTGACTATCATGTACTTCATTTTATTGGTCACTCATGGTATTATTGATCATTTTCCTGATGGGAATCTCCATGTACAATCATGCCAGCTCATTGTTATGTTTGAGGTCGACTTTATTGTATGATTGCATCTCTTATTTCTTTCATTTGAGGTTGTGTTATCTCTTTTTCTTGCAGAATCAAATATTAGCACAAAATCTTATCTCTATTTAACCCACTTTCTAATTCTATCTGTAATATTTAAAATAGGAGATTATTAAAAATGTTTAGAATGTAGCATTTAGAATAATGATGTGGGGTAGAAATTGAATGTATTGTTATTATTATTAGATAAATTATATTTTTGAGATAGTGAAGAAGGAAATATTGTCCTCTTAGCCCTAAATTTCACAAAGGAAATATCCACTTTGATCAACCATAAGAAAATGGTTAATGCACAAATGCATCAATCGATCGAAAATAAGAAGGAAGAAGAAAGCCTTACAATCTCAAATAATGGATGAAGAGTATATAATATAATTAATTGAAACCTTAATTGAAATCAATCGAAGACAAGTACTAACCTCAAAATATAACAGATTTGGAAAAGCCTATTTTTTGATGTCTGTGTCAGGTTTCAGGAAATTTTGCAACCGGACTTGGAATAGAAACGCAGAGATGGACAAAACCCAGAAATCTTTTCCTTTTCTAAGTTAGTTTGGCCTTGACCTCTTTGGCAAGGCCTAATTGTACCCCAAAATGTTTGACCTTGACCTGTACTACTCCAACAGAAATTTTGTTCACGGATCCCAAAAGTTGGCCAAAAAGGGTATTCAAATCTGATCTAAAATTTGTTGTCTTGTACCTGTACCTGCAAGAAAAATGGTTTTGTTTCTTGGGGAGGGGTTTTCCCTGGTCAAACCCCGATTTTGGAATTAACCTTAAAGTATAATTGAAATTGCATAAATAAACAAAGCAAATAAAAAAATTCACCTTGCTTGTATAGAAACCCTTGTGGAGGATTCAAATCCTTGGATCCACAAGTATGTATGCACCAAATGAATATACAATGTATAATGTAGGATGTCTCAAATCAATTTCTTGTATATCTTCAACACCAATATTAAATGGATCTTGGAATAGGAAGAGGCTTGCATGGATGTGGATGGAGAAATCTTCAACAAGAGGGCTCCATAGAGCTTGAATCCTTCAATGGCTACCAATGGATCCCCTTAATGAATTGAATTATTGAATGTCTTTGAATGCTTTAATTCTTGAGAGTAAATGCTTGCTTCAATAGATCATGCATATAGTTGTCTTAGATGATTCATGCTTATGCTTGGTTTTATGGTTAGAGAAAATGAGAGAAGGCTTCCTTATATATGAATCTAGGGCACAATCTTCTAGAGAGGCCTAAATAGGAGAATTAAATTCCAATTAGATCTATACCCTTAGAAGTGGACCTATATTAAATATAATTTCAAGGGTTGTTACCTCGAAGACCGAAACAGCCGACCCAAAAGTGGGAATTAAATCTTTCTGAAGCCCAACATCCAGAAACCCTGGAAACTTGAAATTTGGACCTTGGGTCAGGGTCGAGGTCAACTCTGACCTAGGTTAGGGTCAAGTTCCACCTTGACCTAGGTCAAGGTCGAGGTCAAACTTGACCCAGAAGGTCGACCTTGACCCTGAGGTCAAGAATCTCTAGTCTACAGTTCTGGATGCCAAAAATAGGCTGGAGAGAAGTGGAAAAGGGGGAAAAATAGGGGTAAAAGCGAGATCCAAGTTAGAGACCCACTCAAGGTTCTTGACATGACCCCAAACCACTCACTCGGAGGGATAAACCAGTCCAAAATGGAAGTGCTTCCATTTTTTGACTATACATTTAGCCCCCACTTTAGCAAGAGTATGGACTCAATGCAAACTCTTGGTAAAGGAGATCATAGTGAAAAGATAATCTTATTGCAATCAAAAGGGACACAAGAATCCTCAAGCCCCCAGGGACTTAATTCTTTATCATCCCTAAGATCATGATAAGAGAGACATTATCAGTAAAAGAGAAAGAGAGAGGGTGTGATTACCTCGCCCAATGAGAACCTATGTCCCATTGTGAATCACACAAGGAAAATGTGTAACTAGAAAGATGGAGTTGAACCGCCTAGTGAATGTGGCTACTCACTAGTAAACGCATCAAGGTTTTACTCTTAGGAATATTCTACTCCAAAAGAGCAAAGCCAAAACTTAGAGAGATATAGTCTTAACGACACCTTCCGACCTTAAGGGATCAAAAATATTTGTATATTGAAACTGGAGGGATCAAGAGATCCTTGTAAATTGAAACTGGAAGGATCAAGAGATCCTATAAGGTAAAAATCCATACTTTAAGGATTAGTCTCTGATCCATAAAGGGAAAAAAGTGTTAATTTTGAAAATATTTTGAGAGTGTGTGTGTGCCAAAAGTGAGTAGGGTGTATGCCCCCACGTTAAAGTAATTGCTAACACTTTAACAGGGGGAATATCCTTAACGGAAACATAAAGAACTCCACTAATTATGATTCAACTACGAGATGCCCCCAAGCAAAGACAAATCAAGAGAAATACCACGTAAACATACAGAGAACACAGAAGGGATCTACCTACTGTGGGGTTAGTATGATCATAAGATAATATGTATTTATAGATATGAAATTATTGCAAATGAATTGACATCATTCCCCAAATAAAGTAGAACTACAATCATAGTGGAGGAAAGAAAATGCTAGAGTTACAAAGAAGTGTCTTTTCGGACCACAACATGGAGACCAAAAAAAATCATTGCTACCATGTTGCAAATCCAAGTAGACTACACAAGGAAAACATTTACAAACAATAGCACAGGTACAACTTAACATGAAACAACATATAGAATAATAGAGATACATATAGAATAATTGCACAATAGGTTTTATTCCTTTATCACCTTGTACCAACAAAGTAACAAGGGTTGTATAAAAGAATCTAACAAACATTTAGCAAATATAGTACGGGAGAAACATAGTACAACAAGAAAATAGATAAAAAGGCTACCATGAAGGAAAATCCAATGAAGCGCATCGCCTACTATCCCCATCTTGGTTCATATCATTTAGGGAAGGTGGGAAACGTGCAGGAGGGACTATAACCAACACTGTAGGAATAATAGCCAATTCCAAACAAGGATACTCTTGAGAATAGTGATGTTCAATACTAGGTGTAATGATGAGTTGTGTGGAAAGCATATGAGGTAAATCAGTATCAAGATCAATAGTCTCATATTCATCATTAGCATTAGTAGGATCATCTAGAGTATTTTCTTCATCAAGATTAATCAAAATAGAATCTAAGATACGAATGGAATCATCATAATTATTCATCTTAACTTCATTATTAACATTAACTTCCTCCAACACATCAGGCATAGGCTGGTCAAAAGAAAGAAAGGAATTTCAAAGAATAGAAGCATGGGCCCTAGCATGATCTTGACACTTCTTACGATGTTCATTGGCAGATTTGTTACATTTTGTCTTGTTTGAAATATGTTGAGAACTAGGAGGAACAACAACAAGTTCCTTCATTGGTTCTATAGGAGGATTAGTAGGACTCTAAGTAGGTTGGAAAGTGATACTAGGAGTTTGATTAACAAAACTAGAATAAATGGATAAAGGAGGTATGGAAGGCATAGGTAAAAGACCATAGTTAAGATCTATCTGAGGCATGCTTAACTCAAGAATCTTTTGATGTTTATAGGCTTGATATGAGCAAAAAAGGTTATCAGGTCAAGAAGAACATGAATTAGGTAATGAAGGCCAAAAGAAGTCAAGGGTAGCACAATCCCTAGGCCTAGAAGGTTGATATAAGCTATGATTAATCATCTTCACCTCTTCATCATGAATGAACTTAATACACTTATGGATAGCTGAAGCAACGACATGCATGGCACTCAACCAAGGAAAACCAATCTTAACTTGAAATTGATCAGAAGTAGGGACAACAATAAAGGTAGTGCCCACAAATTTACCACAAAGTTTAACAGGTAAGGTAATAGAACCAAATGATGGATAGAGAAAACCATTACAAGTTTGAATCCACACATCAAATGTATCATAATAATCATGTTGTAAGCTCTTCATAAAAAGTTTTTCTTCAGTGATGACATTGACTAAGGAAGTAGGATCAACAAGACAAGCACGTGTAGGTATCTTAGAAATCCTAGCATAAATATAAAGGGGACCATTAGGCGCTTTAATGGTCTCAGAATCATCAAACGTGATGGAGAGTTCTCGAGGTCTTTTATCGTTAGGTTGTTTTGAAGGTTTAGATTGAAGTTTCAGTTTAGGTTGACGTGGAGGTGAAGAATCTTGAACAGTAGGCTGAGATGAAACAACGCAGTCCACATGGTTAAAAATATGGTTGAGATCATCCATCTTTGAATTATAAATGATATCCATAGAATATGGTTGAGCAATAGTATGAGTATCATGTGAAGGCAAAGGCTTCGTATAGATTTGGAGATTTTGATTAAGAGGAGAGACAGATTTGTTCCCACTACCATCAAAATGATCAACAGATAAAGCATTAGAATCAATTAAATCTTGAACCTTATGCTTTAGGGAATAACACTTCTTAGTATCATGGCCATTCTGATGATGGTATTGACAAAAGGCTTTAGGATCAAAATATTTTGATGCCATCATAGTAAGAAGAAGAGGTTGAATAGGAGGCAAAGTAATCATATTAGCAGTTAACAATTTACTCATAATAGAATGCAAATATTCAAAAAGAGGAGTAAACGTATGATTTAAACAAAAAGCAGTGGATGCAGAAGTGGCATTGTGAGATGCAACAACAACTTGATCAGCAATTGCATTTGCTTGTTTATTGATTTTGACATAGTTTTTAGGCTTTTGAAACTTGTTGGTATTAGGAGCAGCATCACTCTTATCAACTGAAACAAGAGCCATTGGAGTGTTTCTCTCAAATTGACCCACTTGTAATTGATAATAATGAAGCGCTGCACAAATTTATTGAAAAGAGATAAATTCAGTAAGCAGAATCTTATCTCTAATATCCTTTTGCAAATTTGAAATAAACATATGTTGAATATTAATATCAAGAATAGGATAAGAAATCTGAACATACAAATGCTTAAATTTACTAATAAATTCAGTCAATTTTTCCTTGGTATTCTGTTTGCAATGCATTAAATCAGTTAAGGACACTTGCGGACCAATGTTATTTTGGAACTGTTGGATAAAGGTATTAGCAAGTTTTGGAAAAGAATCAATAGAATAAGGAGGCAAGGAACAATACCATTGCAAGGCCTTATCTTGAAACATTCTAGCAAACAACTTGGCTAAAATCCTATGGTCATGAGCATAGTCACTACAAAGGATTTGAAATGTTAAATTTAACATGAGTGACAAGATCTCCCTTACCAATGTAATTCTCAAGGTGAGGCATATCGGCTTGCTGAGGGATAGGAGCACAAATAATGTCTAGGGATAAAGGACTACCCATGTCACATGTACGAATACTAAACTTGGATTGAGTTAAGGATGCAAGTTGTTGTTTTAAAGAGGATAGAGTTTGAGCCAAACTAATAATTGTGGAATCATTATAATAAATAGGAGGCATAGAAGAATTTGGAACACTAGGAAAAGTGTAGGAAGCGGTAGTAATGGGAGACACAACCGTTGGAACACTTGGAGCCACAGTTGGAAGAGGATTGGAATAAGTAAAAGGAACACTATGGTATGAAGGTTGTGAGGTAGGTAAAGATACCAGTGGAACACTCATAGGAAGAGATGGAGGTGGAAGATGTGAAGCTAGAGGATCAAAAAATGTAAGAGATGTAGCTACTAAAATAGGAGTATAAGTAGGATTTCTAGGTAGAGGAATTGAAGAAGATTCCACACTAGTGGCAAGAGGAGTAAATCCTAAATCTTGAGATTCTTGAGCTAAAGTTTTAACATTTAAATGCATAAGATGAGTAATACCACGCAAGAGATTAACACCTTGATCACTATCACGAAGGACTTTCTTAAGAGCCTCTATAGCTTGGATAGAATCTTGATTATGGTTTTCTTGAATAAGCCAATTTCCCATTTTATCAAGTTCAGTTGACAGTTTTTGGACTTGTTTAGGGGGAACTCTTAAAGAATCATCCTCATCATGAGATGAGTGAAAAGAGTTATGCTCCATAGAAGGATTGGAATCATGAGTTATCAAATTGTCATTGGGGATCCTAAGGAAAGGAGAGGAAGACTTGGGATCAAAGGAACCCATAATTATACAACTTCTTCTAACCGGGATATTATAGGTAGGACTAGAGGTAGTAAAGCTCATACACCAATGCAATGTAAATGAACTAAACTAAGAAAATATAAATGCAAGAACATACAAGAAGGCTAATCTAATATGCATGCAAGATCTAATATGAAATGTAAATCTAACACCAAAAGGAAAGAGTTGTCTATCGTGGGTTCACCAAAATGTAATATTTAAAATAGGAGATTATTAAAAATGTTTAGAATGTAGCATTTAGAATAATGATGTGGAGTAAAAATTGAATGTATTGTTATTATTATTATATAAATTGTATTGTTGAGATAGTGGAGAAGGTGATATTGTCCTCTTATCCCTAAATTTCACAAAGGAAAGATCCACTTTGATCAACCATAAGAAAATGGTTAATGCATCAATTGACCGAAAATAAGAAGGAAGAAGAGAGCCTTACAATCCTGAATAATGGATGAAGAGTATTTAATATATTTAATTGAAACCTTAATTGAAATGAATTGAAGACAAGTACTAACCTCAAAATATAACAGATCTGAAAAAGCCTATTTTATGATATCTGTGTCAGGTTTCGGGAAATTTTGCAACCAGATCTGGAATAGAAATGCGAAGACAGACAAAACCCAGAAATATTTCCTTTTCTGAGTTAGTTCAACCTTGACCTTTTGGTGGGGTGCAATTTTACCCCAAAATGTTTGACCTTGACCTGTACTTTTCTGACAAAAATTTTGTTTGCGGATCCCGAAAGTTGGCTGATAAGGGTATCTGAATCTGATCTGAAATCTATTGTCATGTACCTGTACCTACACGAAAAATGGTTTTGTTTGTTGTGGATGGGTTTGACTTGGTCAAACCCTAGTTTTTGAATTAACCTTAAAGTATAATTGAAATTGCATAAATAAACAAAGAAAATAAACAAATTCACCTTGCTTGTATAGAAACCCTTGTGAAGGATTTGAATCCCTGGATCCACAAGTATGTATGCACCAAATGAATGTACAATGTGGAATGTAGGATGATTCAAATCAATTTCTTGTCGATCTTCAACACCAATCTTGAATGGATCTTGGAATAGGAAGAGGCTTGCATGGATGTGGATGGAGAAATATTCAACAAAAGGGCTCCATAGAGCTTGAATCCTTCAATGGCTACCAATGGATCTCCTTGATGAATTGAATGCTTGAATGTCTTTGAATTCTTGAATTCTTGAGAGTATACGCTTGCTTCAATAGATCACGCATAGAGTTGTCTTAGATGATTCGTGCTTATGCTTGGTTTTATGGTTAGAGAAAATGAGAGGAGAAGGCTTCCTTATATATGAATCTAGGGCACAATCTTCTAGAGAGTCCTACATAGGATAATTAGATTCCAATTAGACCTATACCCTTATAAGTGGACCTATATTAAATATAATTTCAAGGGTCGTTGCCTCGAATACCAAAATAGTCGACCCAGAAGCAGGAATTAAATCTTTCCGAAGCTCGACATCTGGAAACCCTGAAAACTTGAAATTTGGACCCTAGGTTAGGGTCAAGTTCAAATTTTACCTAGGTCAGAGTCGAGGTCGGCCTTGACCTAGAAGGTTGACCTTGACCCTGAGGTCAAGAATCTCCAGTCTGCAATTCAAGATGCCAAAAATAGGCTAGAGAGAAGTGGAAAAGGGGACAGAATAGGGGTAAAAGCCAGATCCAAGTCAGAGACCCATTCAAGGTACTTGACATGACCCCAAACCACTCACTCGGAGGGATAAACCAGTCCAAAATGGAAGTGCTTCCATTTTATTACTATACACTATCAAATAAAAAACTAACTAACAAGGATTAAATTTTCCTTGACTTTGAGTTCCACAAACTCAGGCGGGTGTACCTTCTAAACTGACAAGTGCTAGTGCTTTTTATGGTAGATGTTGATAACAAATCTTGCAGATGTTAACAACTAATCTTATGCAAAGCTTTATAAACCAAAAGATGCATCTGAGAATAACAAACACTAATCCAATAAGGATTCTCATCCTTCTTCACTTTGAGCTTTAAGCTCAGGTGGGTATACCTAGAAGATTCACTTCTCTAAGGAATCAACAAAAATACTTGTATTCTTCAACACAAGTCATAAACATTTATGCTCTCCAACAGAAACTAAAAGATTATTAAGAAATTTAAGGATTGATGATGAAAACTTCTTATCAAGTATAAACCAGTGCCTAATATAGGGAAAGCGAGTCAAATGAACATATATTCACAAAAATTTATTAATAAAAACACACCCAGAACCCAAATGAAATGCCTTAAAAATCACTTCTCTCATTCCCACACCCAGACATCAAAATCTTACGTAAATTTTGAATCCCCTGAAACCACCCTTAAGAATTACCCTTCTCTTAAAATAATTTTAAAAACAATCCCACATTTTACCTTGTAAACAGTGTATTAAGACTTGCCTTACAAATTCAATACACAAAAATTCAAAAATAAACATAGGATGACATCATAAATGTGTAAAGGAATTCCATTGTATTTTATTAAACTTATCTCTTTTTCAATACATTCAAAATGACCCAAAAAACCTTAAAACCAGACAAAAATCAGAAAATTATCTAGTAGTTGTGAATTCACCATCCCTTACAGTTACAAAAAACCTTCTATTTATACTACTCACAATCCATCTTGGAATCCTAGAAGAAACAGGATGCAACAAGCTTCGGATGGCTAGGAAAAGCAAAAAGAACTAAAAGCCAAAAACAGTTACAATTATTTTCATCGGTGGAGAAACAAAAAAATTGAGTAGCTTTTTGCAATCATTCTGAATCTTTAACAGTTGGCACCTTTGTCAGCAGATATTCAAGGTAACTTCTAAAAAATTTGTGAGAAATAGTGAAAGCCAATCATGGCTAACATACACCATTTTTTGAGATAATTACCCTCCCTTTTCTCATTGATCAGGTGCCAAGTCTTATTTAGTCCTCCTACATTGTATCTAAGTCTATGGTTGCCTGCTTTTTCTTCTTTGTCTTAGTGCTTTTGTCGTATAGTGAAAACTCCTCTTCAGTTGGCCAATCAAAACTTTTGATGCCCTGTAAGTTCTTCACTTGTCTCTCCCACTTGGCATCAGTGATAGCCCTTGTATCTACCACAAACTTGACACAATTTGTTTTAGTTCTAAAAATATCATCTAGGTCTTTATTATATTTATCCATATCTAAAACATTATCCTCTATTAGGAAAGATTCCTTTTCTGGAAGCAATGAAACAAATTCACCTCTCCACTCTTCAACACCTTTCACTTCATCATTTTTATTATGGATAGGAGGGATGAATTTTTTGAAGTTAGGACCAAACATATTCAATTTCAATTATACCTGATTTTCTTTTCCCTAAAAAAGGAAAAGGATGCAGCAACTTTCTCTATCATTTCCCCAACTTGATTTACTATCTCAGGAAGACCTGGCTTATGTGGTTGTAGTGCTTCAAGTCTTTCAAATAAATGTCCCCTGTAAGACCACACACTAAAAAGTGGATCTGAGGTCGCTATTGCATCCTTTACCTCCTTTTTCAATATCATGTAAATTGTTATATGCCTTATGGACTGCATCTATCTTTCCTTTGATCACTTCAACCCTATGTTGCAAAATATTTATCAAGGCAAGGAGAGAAACTTCATTCCTATCCTTCTCAGATTCCTTAGCTGACTGATCAACCTCTTCAGTGACAGCAGGCTGAATAATTTCAACTTCTTGAATAGGAGGAGGAAGATCATTAGAGGCTTCTTCCAACTTTGCCTTTATATCCTCCAATACCTGGATTTTCATCAAGCCTTTCTCCCTATCCTTTGCCAAGGAAATCATTTCATCAAAGAGCCTTCCATATCTTTGTGATAACAACTCTGTTTTGGCCTCATTCAAATGGGAAAAGTGGGTGATAGCTTTAGAGGCCTCTAAGTCTGATGTGTTCTAAACTATCTATATAATTTTGTCCCCATCCATATTTTCTTCCACATTGATCAAAGAAGGCTTTTGTGTCCTTGGGGAAAAGGACCACATGGCAAGGGTTTGGAATCTAGGGTCATAGCCACAACCTATTATCATGTCCCCTATCTGAGTTTCAGAGGATAATTGAGCTTCTGGTTGTCTCCTTATTTGATCTATGATGAATGTTGAGGTTAGATCCCATCCTGGAACAAACAACATCCCACTTGACCTTACCAATTGTCTAGCCTCATCCAATGTAATCAAGGATAACTTTAAGAACCCCCCCCCTCCCGAAAAGTATAAAATCATGGTGAATCACATGTTTTTTGGAGGGAAAATTTTTAATATTGATGGTGAATTGTGTTTCAAAGTATGGATATTTGGTGGCGAATTTTTAAAAAATGTATACAATTTTTATAAAAATATGGTGACTATAAATTTTATCATGGTGTAACTAATTTAATTTTCATGGCAAATGTTTTTAAAAAATACATATAAACTTGGCGATTTAATACAATAGTTGTGTAGTTGGTATGGAAATTTAATAATTGGAAATAATTATTAAATTTTCATTCTCCTGAGTTTTCATTCTCAAAGAATGACACGTGTGATGATTCCGGAGAGAGCTTTAAGTAAAGGATTTATCTCACCACATTCCGTCTAAAATGCACCTTCCACCATTCATCTCTCTTAATCCAATGGATCTGATTTGATGTTGAAGTTGAATCGGGTCCCACCACTATGATGTCACAGACTCACATGTCCGTTGGATTACAACATATCAATAGCCAAAGGTTAATGTCAGGCCTATTTTTGGTCTTCATAATGTTTATGGAAAACTCTCGGCGGAATCATGACATGTGGTATGATTGATCGTACCAATAAGTCCACGATCAATCATACCACATGTCATGATTCTGCAGAGAGTTTTTCGTAAAGATTATGAAGACCATCAATAGGCCCAAAATTCATCTTTGGTCGTTGATATGTTGTAATCCAATGGACGTGTGAGACTGTGAGTTGTGACAAGATTTAATAATTAATTTTAAAATTATAAACAACTGTCGTATAGTTTTAAATTTAATTAATAAATCCTATCAAATTGTCATATCAGACATATTTTGTCTACTGCATAGCCATTTCCGATAATATTAGATAGAAATTTTAATTAATGGCGATGAGTAGATATGACATCAATTAAAGTAATGTCAATTAATTGTGGCTTAGATGGAGCCTTTCAATTTTCAATGACAGATAAGTGTGAACTGTGACATCATTATCTATTCATTACCAATTTACCTCAATATATTAATGCCTTAAAGTTAAGACTTAAATTAAAACATCATGTCATTTAAGGACATTGTTTTCTGACCGTTCGATGATCTTACATCAATGGTAAAGCTTCATTTCCTATCGCCATTTCACAGCTAATGTACTTTGCATATTGTTTATGCGGAGCGGGCACACATTTCAAGTTTTTTATAATAAAGAATTGTTATGTCCACTTGCGTGACATTCGGCCTTCGTTATTCCAAAGATAGAAAATGTCTTATCATAAGTGTTGTTTCTAATTTCACCCACTGTTGCATTAAATATGAAAGATTTGGAGATTGTTGAAGGATAGTTACCATTTTACTTATGAATTAATTAGATCTTTATGGCAGAGAAATAATTTCAATCAGGACTTATAAATAGATGATATACGCTCATTAAATTACAATTGTCAAAGAAGATTTGGGAAAATAGTATGTGACTGCTCAGTTCTCTTTTTTTTTTGTCAAAAATTAGAATACTAATCAGTTTGATTTTCAATGGACACTCCAATTCATTTAAGATGCACTACCTTGGAGGATCAGAAGGCCTTTTTGGGCCTGGTCACAAACCCATTTCCTGGCGTCTGTTCCTATGGAGTTGGGAGCCTTCACCAAGGAGGCTATAAGGATGGTGTTGGGACATGAATTTCTAGAGAATGAAAATAGGTAAAGAGTTAACACCGACATTTTGTCTTGGTTCATGGCATCTATGTTGGACCTGGGTGGGGGAAGGTGGAAATTCTCATGCTTCTGAGGAAAGTTTTCAAAGAAGAGTACCTCGGCGACGATGTGAATTTTGTTGTATTTGCATAAATTGGGTTTGGTATTCCTTGGGAAAATGATTTGTTGAGGATTCTACAACCAAGAGAAAATGTGCCCAGGAAATCATTTCTACTGAACCTTGATGTTGAGCAGCTCATGTGTCATCGGAAGTGCGCATAGATTGGGAGGTATTTCCTCCAGATGAGGCACAACCTGGAGGATACTGAGGACTATCGATGGCTAGAAGAATTCTCTGAGATTATCCTCTCTTCAAAGTTCCATACAGAAGGAAGGGAGCCTAGGCTAGATAGTCCCTGACTATGTCTTTGTCCCTATCCCTGTCCTAGTCTCTACTGTGTCTCCCTCTGGTGGTAGCAGCTTACCAGGGTTTTTGCAATGATGTAAATTGTAATAACGTATGTTTTAAAAAAATATGTGAAATTTTTTTAAGAAATTTCAAGTGCTTTTCTATTTTTTTTTTATTATAAGAATCGTTAATAGATATGGCCTATGGGCATCGTTGATTTGTAAAGTTGTATTGAAATTTTGAGTAATATAATATAAAATATTTGCGTTGCACTTTTGTTTCATGTAATAATTTAATGTTTCCAAACTTTATCATTTAATGGTGACTGGTTATTGGTTAAAATTTCATGAATAAGGTATTCTCGAATGCATGAATTCAAAGTGAATTTTGATATAGTTAATGATTATATTCATTAGTGTGTATTAAATTATTAATATTTTAAAATCATAGCAATCATTGGATTATGAGAGATGATTGATTGAATTTGTATTTCGGAAGTACTATGGGTTTCAAAGATCTTTTTTGAAAACTAACTCCGAAAACGTGACACATGTAATTAACATTAAATTTGTACGCTTTTTTAATTTAATATTTATTTAAATCTTTCCAAAAATGTGACACGTGAGACGTGTAACATTCATTTAATTTGTTACATTTAATTTTTAACAAAAGGTTTTCACCATTTCCTTTTTAATAACCTATCGACTCGTAGGCTCGTAGCAGCAGAGCTAAAAAGAACGGTTAAATCATCACCGAAGATTTTGAGACTATAATTTGTGAGAGCCTTAGTCATTCTAACTTCTATCTATCCAGATTTCAAAATATAATTTTGGGTAAGAAATCTAGCCTGATGCATCCCAATTTTGTAATGTCAAAAATTATGTTTAACTTGATTTTGAAATTTAAATTCTTGCATAATGCATGTACAGTTAGGGTTTTCTTAAATTGGGGACCTGGGGTTTTCTTAATTAGTTAGTTATTATCTGTCATTTTGTTAGTAAATATTTGTGATTTTGTGTTTTTTCATTCTTCTGAAGAACAATGGGGAAAGCAAAAGCTAAAGGCCAAGGGCAATCAGATGGGAAAACTTTAATACACTACAGAAAACTAGTAGAAATCCCTAATTTCACTTATGAGTATCACGATGTTTATGATCCTGCTATCGATGGTCAAAGGAGAGTCATATCAATTAAACATACATTATGTAGTAAGGCAACTGGGGCAAAGAGGTCTGACTTTATAAAATTTAATCCAGCGATAGCTGCAAAAATGAATAAAGTTGCTTCGTGGGATGTAGGTTTGGGTTGCATGTTGTTACCCGAAGTTTTTCCTTGCCCAGAAATTGTCTTGATTTGTGCATAAAATTACAATGAAGAAAGAAAAGAAATTGTGAATAAAAATAATCAGGAATAAATTTTATCAATAACCTAGGAAGAATTTCTCAATTTGCTAGACCTAGGGTTTGACCGACAAAATTGTAATGTCCATATTGACCTCGGATTGATGGCAGGCAAATATGAGGCAGTCGTGCCAAACGCAAAAGATTCATTTATAAAGGGTCTAATAGTTATAGAGGCAAAGGCTTCATTGGGTGAGAACCATAAGCCTCCTTATAATTTTAACATTTTTGTTCCATCGGTTCAGGATACTATATCCTTGCTAGCATTTTTCCTAGGAATGGAAAACAATAGAGAAGTGGGTGCCAACATTCTTCAATTGATTTGGGATATCCATTGTGTCAATGAACCAGTAAGATATAATTTTGTTGGACACGTGGTTCAATCGATGCAAGAACAATTAGCATTGATTAAAATAGGCAATTCTAAGACATTTAGGTTCACAACCTACTTGCACTATCTTCTGCTAGCCAAGCATGCTGCAATATTAATGAGCAACGGCAACAAGCTTGAAATTCATATGCGGACAGGACCGAAAGGTACTCCAATGAGTCCAATAGGTACTCCAATATATAACTGGACACCTTAGATAAGGATGTATGATAACAGAAGGAATTACATTAATTTTGTAGATTTATTTTTGGCACCATTGTACAAAAAAATAACAAGCACTCCAATGCCCAAATTGTCTGATTCATGTAGGGATTGCATCCAACTTGGAAGCACAATTCAATTGGTTGACTGGTACTTAATGGAAGAATACACTATCCTAAGGTTTTACGGATTAGAACTACAACCCCACAAACTTCCAATGCATGTGACAGATAGGGTGTTTGCAGTAGAATATGTACTACAACTTGAGAGCACAGATAAACTCTTCGATGGCCAGTCAAAGAAGAGCATATTCCCTTCCTTGCCTTTCTCAATTGGAGGGTTAACATTTGAAAGAAAGGCATTCAAAGTGGTAAAAAAAAAATTAGAAAATTTTCAATTTGATTTAGAGTGGTATTGGAAGTATGATCCACTCAACGTCATTCAAACAATGCTTGTTGCTAATAAGAACTCTGCAAACTTATTTCAACATGAAAGTAAACCATTGCTAGAGAAGTTGAAAAACAAGGATAGCTAGGATGATGTTACAAAAGAGATGGAGAAATTTTCTGTTGAGGAAAAAATTTTAGTTGAACAGTTGTCATCACAAATTATAACATCAATAAACCAGGGCATTGTATAGCCTAGAATGTCCTATAATTTCTATGAAAAAGGTGCTCATCCATCAAACATAAAAATACCAAAGAAAATGGCAGAAGAGTGTAAGGATAGAAAATGGACTCAAAAAAAAAAAAATGATTTTTGGAGTATGAGAAAGGATCTTAGTGAACCAAAGACCAGTGCAGATCTAGATGATATAGATGACGATAGAGAGTTTAACAAATTGTGGAATTTGGAGCATCCTACCATGGCATACGACAGCAGTTCTCCAAATAGTCAGGATGATAATCCACCAATTGCATTTACTCCAGGTCACAGTGGAGTTAGTGACTACCGTAAACAAGTATATAGAAAAGGAAAAAACATTGTGGAAAAAATGGGTTATAAAGGTGGCAATTTGGGTCCCACGGGAGATGGCATTTGGATTCCAATTGTCGCAGAAAAAACTGATCATGGACCTGGTGTAGGCCTTGGGTTTGGAGAGGACATATTAGATTCATCAGGAACCATTGTGCCCACAAGAACATCCATTGCCACAGGTGGGATTGGGGAATCTACTGCTACTGGGTTTCGTAGTGGGACTGGTACTAGTGGGACTGGTCAACTTATACAACAAGTTCCCTCTCTAAAGAGGCCAGTAGAATCTACACAGAATCCCATAGAAGAAGATAGTGTCAAGAATAAAAATGTTTCCAGATCAATGACACTCTATCCTAAAGAACTTTTTGTAATTTCAGGTTTAGAAAAACCCTCTAAAAGTTTAAATCCTCAAACAACATTAGTTAGATCGATAGGCATTGCAAGCTCTGCTTCACCTTTCAAACATTCAAATCCTTCTGCAACACCAGATTTTTGTTTCAAAGATTTCTATAATAAATTTATAGAAACAACAACCAAGAATAAGGAAATAAAGAAGACATTGCAGACTGGTGCCCTTAATACAGCTGTAGAGGAACAACCTACATCCAATAGGGTTTTTCCAACATATGACCCAAATAGAGACATGATGGAGTTCATTGTTGTTATTCCACCCAAAAAAGATGGAAACCCACCAGAGAGTCAGATAGATTTGTCTGAATTTCAAGTTAGCTCTCTCCAAATGGATTTTTCCAAAGTTAAAAATGTGGACAAAAAAAATGTGTCAAAGTCTACAAACCAAGTGTTCTATAGTGCACTGCTAAAGCTGGAAAGGGAGAAAAGTAAGCTTGAGAAAAATATAGAAACATTACAGGAAGACATTGCCAATGAAAAATCAAAGAGGAAAGCTTCAGAGAACAGTTTGAAAGAATTACAGAAAAATATTAAAAAATTGACCTCTACATCACCAAATACAGAGCAGGAACATGCGGAGGCAATAGTG
Organism: Thuja plicata; assembly: GCA_018584345.1. Lineage (NCBI taxonomy): Eukaryota > Viridiplantae > Streptophyta > Pinopsida > Cupressales > Cupressaceae > Thuja > Thuja plicata. The sequence goes on from MU226688.1 coordinate 2,340,519, forward strand.
AAGGAACAGGAGCAGGCAGAGCTAAAGGAACTGAGGGGTAAATTGGCAGAAATTAGTAAAAAACTAGAGGAAGAAAGAGTCACTTCACAAAAGTTATTTAAAACCATGGAGAGTAATGCTGCCTCCAATCGGGAAATGCAAAAGCAATTGGACTCTCAAGCGGATAAAGCCAATCATTGGGAACACAAAGCAGTGGAAGAGAAAAATAATTGTGAAAAAATGGAAGAAGAACTAAAGAAGGCCAATAATACAATTCAAACTTTAACAAATACTATTAATAATTTAATGAAGATTACTAAAGAACACATTTGGGGCCAGTTATTGGGGATGTCTGATAGCTTGTTTGAGTGGTTTGAAATGCTTCAAAGTATGAGAGTATGTTATGTGAAGCTTCATAAGAACATTGAAAATAACATGGATGTTGTCAAGAAAGAAAAGAAAGCAAAAGATATTATGCAACAACTCTACAGTAAGAGTGATAGTTATCTATCAAACAAGGGAATTAGCACCCGCCTTGATGCCTCAGTAAAGGTATCAACTATCATTCAAAAATGTGAGAAGCTATAGGAAGCACAGGAAATGGATGACAAAGCTAAGAAGAAGATCTTAAAGATGGAACAAAGGAAAGAGAATTTGGAAAGTCTTGGTTTACCTAATGGATTTGACGCAAATAAGTTCATTAGAAGAGAAATTTACAAAATAAGGTTGCAGGACAAAATAAATATTGATTTACACTTTCTTCCTACAGACTTATCTCCTGATACATTCATGGATTTCATCAAACCAGTGAGAACTTTGAATGGAGTTTTAGAAGCAACAGTGTTGTCAAGTCACACTTCCAAATATGAATTGTTAACGAAGTTGTAGGAGTGTGACTATACTGTGAACCAAATTTTTCAGCCATCAGAGGATGTTTGGACTAGCCTACAAAGATTGCTCTGAATTTTGAACTACTGTAAATTGTAATGTATTGCAAATGAATACAAAAAAATTTGTGCTCTATCTAATTTTCTTGTTTTCCAATTTAATGTATGTTGAGTTACTCTATTTTATTCAGTTATTCTTAGTTGATTTACTCTGTAATATGCTATTGGAAATTTGGAATACAAAATTTCATTCAGCAATTTCAAATTCAAATATGAATGATCATTGATGATGTGATACAAACTATAGTAATGATACTCTTTGTTCTCACATTTTAATGATGAAACATGATACATTATTTCTTTTCTGAAATGAACATTGAATTATAGGATATAGTAGTTAATAAGTTCAAAAAATACCTATTGATTTCTACTGCTAATTTAGTAGAAATTTTCTAAATTTTCCAATTCATGTCTGTGTCATCGTCATCATCTAATTCTGGTATTCCAGTTCCTTCATTGTTCTCTTCATTTTAATTTTGTCCTCTTCACTCTGACCTCCACTTCTATGAATCACACTCCCATCTCCACCTATAGTTGTCCCACTCGAAGTCGGAGATTAGTTAATGGTGTTTCCCAACCCTCTTCTTTTGCATCTTTTCTTCCATATTTCCATTGCTTTTTGATAAGGAAAAGTATTGACGTCATATCTAGATGTGTAGACCCTCAAGCATGATTCCAAATTCTTGTCTATTTTGTTTCTTAGCTTTGATTTTAGGAAGCCCAAAGCACTAAAAACTCTATCATCCTCCACCGAACCCAATATCATGGTTTGACATAGATCAGCAAGCTGGAAGAACTCTGAAATTTCATTACGCAATATTGTGCTCTGTTTTAGTTATGTCCAAAGCCTTTTTTTTGAGCCCTCTACATGTGGGTTATGCATTAATTGATATTGATGCTTCATAGTTCTTGCAAAAGTTCCTACTTGTTGTCTAAGAAGACCCTCATCTAAAATTCCATTGATAGTCACTCCATTGAATTCTATAGATTTGCAAAATTCCTTTATCAAAGTCAACAGCCTATTACGATAATCTTCCTTAGAGTTAAAGTGCCAATATTGAGGAAACACAATTGCCATGGCCTCAAGCAGTTGTTCATATGGGAATTGGGAACTTATTTTAGAGGAAACTTTATAGGCTATGTCCCTTGCATTAGCTGTTATAGACTCGACGATCTTGGTAAACTCTTCCCTTGTAACTGTTGTAGCTCGCTTCTTTGGGGCACTATAGTACATTGGTATCTAAAATCCCCTTACACAAACACATTAATCTCCATTTTCAACGATCTTTAAATAATTATCAGGATTGTCCAAATCTATTAGTTTCCTCCAGTGATGAAATTTTTCATCAGATAAATTTGGGTCATTTCGATAAAGATTATCAAGGACTTGGCA
>MU226688.1:2342887-2377076 GCA_018584345.1 Thuja plicata
TTGGCATGACATTTTACGCAAAGTAGCATATTCTGCAATATACATGGCTCTTTGCTGGGATTTTTTCATAATGAACGTCATTTCTTCTAGCATGGGAAGAAGAGATGCTAAATTCAAAAGTGTCTCTTTATTGCTTAACCTCCAAAGCAAGTCGCCACATCTCTAATTTTCTGCATTGTCACGATTTTCATAAATAAGTTCAATTAAAGATTGATATTTGGAAAAATATCGATGCGCTGGCCCATCCAAAGAGATCCATCTAGTATCAACATCTTTTAGAAGCTTGTTCCCATTGGTAATTTCATCAGCAAAGTGATGAAATTCCCTAAAACATTTGGGACTTTGACAAAAATATGAGTACAACTCTCTTACTAAATCTTCAACCTTGTTTACTAAAGGAAACTTATTCACAACTCTAAAAGAAAGATTCATCATGTGGGCCATACAGTGATTGCCAACAACATATAGTGAACAAGAAGCCTACATCTTTGTGCAAAAGACCATTCCTTTGACCTTTCATTACTGAAGCTCCATCCGCTCCAACACAGATCAACTTCTTCACTATTGTCAATTCATCCATAGCTCCATATTCAATTAAATGGCTCTTTACTAATTGAAATAAACTTTCTAATGTCCCATTGTCCCTCTATTTTTCAATAGTTAGTAGATGTGGTTAGAAGACATTATTTTGTACATTATAAACATGCATGCATACCCACAATGTATTATCTATTGTCGCAACTTTGTCTAAGGACAATGCAATAAAGGTTGACTCTTTTATTTTTCTTTGTACATCCTCTATTTCAACTTGGGCAATACAAATTTCCCATTCCCATCCACTTTTTATTGACCAATGAGTGATAGGATAGTTAGGAACTTTCAAAAAGTGTAACAAACCACTCATTTCTGGATAGTCCGTCATTGGACACCCTCTGCTCAAAATATGGAAAACATTACTTAATTGAACAGATTTTCTATGTTCTTCTACTTCACTTGCTTTTGCAAAAATAGCATTAATAGAACCTTGAACTTCACCAGGCTTCGTCTTAAATTTTTGAAACAAATAATATTCCTTAGCATGCCTTTGATGCTGACATTGCTCCTTTGTTTTATATATTACCACTTGTATATCCTTTCCATCTACAGTTGAGGTTTTGTAAACCTTACCAACATGTTTCTCTATGGTGTCCAATTTAAGCTGCAACCACTTTTATTTTGTATACTTCCAACTAAAAATCATACATCTGCATTCTATTGGCATCTCACCTACAATTGGATTGTCCATGGGTTCAATGAATGGATACTTTGTCACCCAATCAAATTTAAATCTCTTGGACATCTCTCATTGAGGATTAGTTTTTTATTTTGATTTTCCTCTCCCTTTAGTGTTACTGTAAATTGAACCATCATCATTGTATGTGTCTAAATGTTGACCTCTAAATCAAGCACAACACAACATAGTTAATGCTCAATCGTCGAATTGCGAAGATGAACATGAATTTCTCATTCCACAATATCGATTAAATCGACCTGTTGCCTCCTATTTAGTTGGGGTGTTTAATTACTCTCAGAACAAGAGCCAACAACCATAGACCATTGCTAAAATGGAGAATTTGAAAGCATTGAAAACTTAAATGAAACTATTCTATATGAGAGATGCAATTATAATCTAAGAATGAAAATGCAGATTTTAAGCTAAGAACTTGAAAAAGATAACATAATTAAGCTACTATATAGTAAACAAACTAAACTAAGATGAAAGATGCCATTAATCTAAGTGAGATTAAACTAAATATGCAATAAAAGCTTAGCAATATGAGAGAATTGAGGCAATAATTCATTATAGTTTTGGTACTCTAAAATTTGCTCTCCCAAATGAAGGAAAGAAGGTCCATAATATAGAAAAGCCTGCAGAGAGGATGAAGAGTTTCTTGGAAAGAAATAGCTGACTCTTCATCTCCATGGAGGAAGGTGAGACAAAATATGGAGGAATTATTTGATTAAATAAATGAATTATTGCCACATGGGTGGCTTTTCTTTTTGTTTGAATTATTAAATTCAAGTGAGGATAATTCATTCAAATAACCAAATATATTTAATTCCTTTGATGTGTATTAGTTAAAGGGGGTGGGATTAATTTAATTTAAAAGCACTAAGGACTTTAGAATTAAATTAATTAATCATAGGGATTTTTAGCTAACAAATCTTGAACATTTAGGAATTAAATATAGTGTAAGATTTATGCAAATTTAGGTTTTCTACATTTGAGACTAAGTCAATTAAAGACAATTAGGAAGGAGGGTTTGCCTAGAAAAATAGGACTTTGATGATGAGAAAATGCACCAAAATTGATTAATTGTAAGGTGCCAATTTTGGGGTATTACAATCATCACCAAAGTCGATCGATTCATCCTGGTATTGGTTATTTACTTGAAATTCATCTTCAAGGTCATCTTCATGAGAGATATCAGGTTCTACAACTTTGTCACCAGATTTATTAGGTTCCCCATTTTGTTGAATATACTCCTATGTAAGTTGATAACCTTGAAGTTGTACAGGTTCCTCTGATGACGTACCTTCCTCACTTTGACCAACACCATTGTGTCTGCCCCTGCCAAAGTATGAAGATATTTTTCTACATTTCATTGGCCTCTCTTGGACATCTCTAGATTCTCCACCTTTAATATTCCTCTTCATGTTTAACTTTGACTGTGACATCTCCAAAAATTTAAGGCTGCAATAAAATTTTACTTGAATAAGATACTAAGGACTCGTAGTCTTTCCGGTTCACTACCGATCGCAATTGTTAGCTCAGAATCAACTGATTTTTTGTACTCCTAATCTCTTGAAACTATCCTTATATACAAATGCTTATTTCAAATTTTGGCGAAGGGGATGACATTTGCATATGATAACAACTAATATTTGGCAAACTCCACATAATTTCAAGTAATTGAGTAGGAAAATAGGGCGAGAATTTGGGACACAGTGAATTATGATGCATGGCGAATTGGGTCCTAGTGCAAATAAAATTTTAACTTGGGATAATGGGCCTTTGGCGAATGGCGATCCTTGATAAAAATTCCTTCCTTAATCTATGGCAAATAATAGTAAATATACAATAGATAAATGGGTGAACAACCCCACTACCATAGTGAAATTACATGCAAATAGTGGCAAACAACCTGACCAATATACGTGTTTTTTATAAAATCTAGGCGAACTGGTCAAACAGTAAACTACACATTTTTTCTCCAAATTATATACGCCCGACGGGACATATTCGCCAATTGGCAAAGAATCGCCACTAAAAAAATCCCTGGATGTAATGATCTCAGAACTGGGATCATAGTTTTTCAAAGCCTACAAGGCTTCATCTCCCAATGTGGTAGCCTCTATAATTTGTAATTGATTGCCAATTTCTTGTTCTTTTCTCCAAATGAGAAAATTCTTGAGCTCCTCACTCTTGATGAAGGCATCATCACTCACCAATTCTTCTTGGTACAATTCCCTTTCATCTTTGCATAATTAGAGAGGAAACTCAACCTCCTCCTAGTTCTCCTTCTTCTTTCCCGCTCTTATGCTCTTTCTCAATTGGTGATGGTAAAGCCTATCACCAATTACTAGAGCAGTTATTTTGTCCTTTTTATTTTCGTGATCTTTTATCTGAGAGGGTTTCGCTTGCTCTGTTCTTTGTTTCTTTTGAGGAGGCTCACTTGTTTCCTCTATGTCATAAACCTCTATGCTCTTCTCAAAACTAGGTGCCTCATTCATGTGGGGAGGGCTAGGCTACTCATAATCCCCCTCACTATCCTCATCATACTAAGAGGATGAGTATTCTTCAAGCACTTTTTACCTCTCCTCCAACAGATTTTCCAATTGATTGTATAAAGTTTCATACATGTCAATAATTTGGGTGATCCTAGTCATGTAAGGAAAAACTGGGAAGTATCCTCCAAATGTAATCCCTTCCTTTTTCTATTATTTCTCCAAGTCCATCAGGTCCTATAATTTTCCCGCTCTATGGTCTACTTCTTGTTCATCAAGAACATTTATGATGATGTCCTCTTCATCTCACCCTTCATGCTCTCAGATGTTGGTAATACTTGAAGTTAATAATTTCTTGGCATTTTTTATGAAATCCTCAGGCTCTACATATCTATATTAGGCAATACCCATCTTATACTGACTCAACCACCTGTTGATTCCTTCTAAGGATTTCTTTCCAATAAGAAAATCATAGACTTTGAACTGTCTTGGTGTAAAAGTGCCCTTTCTATGAGGATCCAGACGCTCCTTATCTGTCCACACTAGTTGCCAAATGAATTCAATAAGTGCCACCCTTGGAGGAACATACTTTGGAAGCACATGTAGAAGCTGAGGACATCCATATACTGTAATTAAAGTGAAAGTTTTTCCAAGATAAAAATTACCCCAATTATGACCTTGAGGCCACTTATCAACATACTCACAAGGCCTCAGAAGTCTCAACACCTTGACAGACAGTCTGGTTATGTTCACATCAATAAAATCCAAAATTGGGTGCACAATCTAGTTTTGAAAGCCACAAAAATCATTCTCATTGGAAGTATAATTCCAAACCCTAATCCACAATTGCACAGGGTTTGGATGACAATTTATGAGTGTCCTAGGTCTCAACATATGAGTGTCAAAAATATTGACATTATGGAAGAGGATTAAATGCATCAATAGAGAGTAATGCATAAAATGAGGCTGATGGCTCTTCTAAATACTTATGAGACCCTGATACATCTAGTCAATCACATACTGAATATAATCATAATGACATGGGAGCTCTATAAGTCTAGGATGATCATTAAAAGATGTGCAGGCATTCTCTCAACATCCCCCTCCTTCCCTAACACTCTGCATAGCCCATATGCTAAATACTTCATGTAGAAATTCAAATCCTTGAACTCATAAGGTGCATTCATACTGCTTGGTAATGGGGCTACATACTTCCCTGATATTCGCATGAAGTTGAGGATTAAATTCTTAACTAGATTGATTTCCTTCTTATATCTCTCTTTTTGTTTACTCAAATCAATCTCTATGGATGAGGAATAAGAGATACCAAAGGCCTTCATGAAAGAAGCCCTATCTAAGGTAACTAGGGCTGACTGATCCTTCTTCCTGATAGTCTTTGATATTGAATCATATCTCCTAGCCAATTCTATGAGAAAATCAACATATAGAAAGACATCTGGGACTATCAACTTCCCCAAACCCAATTTCAAAGGATTGTAAATAGGAGTTTGCCTAGTTCTATTATTGTAGAAATAACTGAAAATATGGTAACCAAAACAACCTGGAGTAACAGGGTCTCTACAAATCAACATATAATCATAGAAGATCTCATCACTAACCTTTTTCTTTTGGGTAGACCCTGGCAACAATGTGATGAATTCCTCTGAGAAATTCCTCTTTTCTTTCTGCTCTTCTCCTACATCTTTACTCTCTTCACTAGTTGAGGCCTTGTTGGACTCTGGTTGGCTCATCTTTGTTACTTCTTCAAACACTTCTCTCTAAAAAAGATCTTCTTCGAAAATATCTGCAACTTCTTAATTTCTTGCAACTCTTTTTTGAAATATTCTGATAAGAAAAATATATAAGCGTTGAGTCTATATATCATTCAACGATTAATGCAACAATCTAGTTGAGATCTTAGAATGTCATTGTTCAATCACCTCATCATTGATTCTGCCTGTATCAAGATTTAATTATGTGCTAGACATGGCATGTGACTTTGACATGTAATTCAATTTGACAAGAGGTCCAGAAAAAGTGGCATCATTGCTTTTTTCTTTTACAGTTGCCAAAACCTTAGAATTTGTTAAAAAACCCTGGAAGAAAACTGATTGACTACAAACTCTCTCCTTTTACAGCTCAGCAAAGTACTTTAACTTGTCATGATTTCCTATCTTTCCTCAGCCCTAGAAATCCACTACTTATTTCCTGGAGACCATGCTTATTTTCTCATAATCTTCTCATACTTGGCTTGATTGTGGTTTTATCTAGAGATTAGGAGATAAGGCTCCTCTTCAGGTCACTGGATGGCTTACTAACACCAGGGTTAACCCTAAATTCTTCATGAGACCTAGCGACAAAGATTTTCACTACTAACCTTAACTGTCTTCTCCTAATATTTGAATGTCAGTGACAATAGTGATCAAATTATGAGATTTAACAACTAAAGGATCTCTTGATCTCTGAATGTCAGTGACAACAGTGATCAAATTCTAAGATTCAGTGACTAAAGGATCTCTTGATCTCTGAATGTCTCTTTACTAACCGTTAAGATTACGAGATTAGGAGATAACTGAAAAACATCATTTCTCTAAGTCGTTGAATGTTAAGCCTTCAAATGCTATGATTACAAGATTCAGAGATAACCTTGAAAAATCCTTTCTCTCCTAATCTCGTAATATTTCATGCTACTTTGATTAAATCAGGAGACTTAGTGCACACCACTCATCTGAATCTTGATCGACAATTAGCGCTTGATCTCATAAGAATCAGCCTAACTCTAGTTTCAATTTAAGATTCAGTGCCAAGGCTTTATCTCTTGATCTCTGAATGTTTCCTTTAACCCTATTCTAATTGTGAGATCAAGAGATAACATATATCTCTGAGTCTCTGAACAAAAGTCCTGAATTTGGTTTGATTAAGAGATTAAGCGCCAGCCGCTCATCTTTCTTTGCATCAATGATCAACGCTAAATCTTCTAAGACTTTTTCTAACCATAAGTTTTTTCTGAGATTCAGAGATAAAGGAACATCTCGTGAACTCTGAATAAGAGTCTTAACCATGATCTAGTCTTGATATTAAGAGATAGAGGCTATCTTTGCATTTCTAAATTCTTTCTTAACCCTTGGTTATGTTCTAAGACTTAGCCCCAGCCGCCCATCTTTCTAACCTCGAAGACACATGTCAGTGTCTGATCAAAACTCAATCTTGTATCTCATGATCTTTGAATTCTTTTTCCTTGACTTTTTTTATTTGGAGATTTATCGATAACCACACATTTTCATTATGATCAACGGTCATCGCTTAATCTCTTAAGATCTTACTTAACCCTATTCATGTTCTGAGATTGAGAGAATAAAGGATCTCTTGATCTCTAAAATAGAAGCTTTAACTATGGTTTCTTTATGAGATTTAGAGATAAAGGTTTTCTCCCAATCACTAAATACTTTTCTTAACTTGACTAAACTTACGAGATCCAGCGATAGCTTTTGATCTTTAGTAGCATCTATGGTCCATGCTTGATCTTGAGAATTTTAAATCCTTAGCCACTACTTCATGAGATTCAGTGACTAACATCATTTTTTAAGTCTTTAACTTTATCACTCGATCTCCAAATCTTACAATTTTTACCCAGATCTTCTCACAATTCAGAGATAATTGTGAAGCATCGTTTCTCTTAATCACTGAATGTGAAGAACTAACCGCCAATTCTTAGGAGATGTGGAGATAACTACTTTTCTAGATCACTAAACAAAAAGAGTTAACCACCATCCTTTGCGAGACTTGGAGAAATCCCTTTCGCCAGATCGCTTAATGTTCAGAACTAACTTCCAATCTTTATGAGACTTGGAGACTTGAAATAAATAAAAGAACCACGCGCATAAAAGAGAGACTATAAAGGTCAACTTGAAAATATAATAACTAGGGCACGATTTGGCAGCTTAAAATATTTAAACCCTACCAAAGACAAAAAGACTTAGGGTTTAAAGTTCTCAGACATTTTCAAAGCAAAATTTTCCCTAGAATATGGACACTTTCAGAAACTTTGCATGAACATTTGAAACTACCAGATGCTGAGGCCAAAAAAATGACACCGAGAACCAAAAATTTACACAACTTAGAAAACCTAAAATAGACCCAATAGGTTGTTCCAAATGATTTGGATCCTCACCTTTGTAATATGTTTTCTCAGTTATTGGGAAATGTGATCTTTTCTGGGCCGACCGATGTTGTAATTTGCTTTATACGATTATGGAGTTATTCCTAAGGGATAGGTGATTTCATAACATTATTTGGCATAGTTGGCTAGGGTTTGTAAGAGTTTTTTAATCATAATCAGGTATGTATGCTTAGCATGTAAGATTGCATGTTGTAGATTTGTTGTAAATGATTTCTTGAGAATAAAAGAAGGTTGATCTTTGATTCTATCCATCTTGGCTTGTTGTTCTTGTTTTCTTCCTTTGTGTTTTTTTGGCTACAAGGATTGGATTGATCTTTAGAGGTTTCTCCATCCTTGATGACATCAGGAACCAACTCATAGAAGAGATTGGGGTGCATCTCTGGGCGCTTCTACCTAGCAGGTAACCTCATTGTAATTTTACAAATTACATATAAGAAAAATATTATATTATTATGTTCTATTCATTAGAGTTTTGGAATAATTTTGATAATGTTACTCATATTGTTGTCACAGTTTGATGTTCCCAGAAAGGTACCTATAGTAGATGACATCATCAATATAGAGGTGGACTCACTATTATGCAAACAATGTTGATATGATAAGGACGTAAAAAAATAACAAAGAAATCTTTAAATTGTTATTCATAGTCCCTCAAACTGAAGAGATAAAATAGAGGGTGAAAAAATTAAGTGAGATATTATAGAACTTGGAAGTAATATGTCATGAAATCTTTAATTATAACACAATTTCATTCATGGTTTATATTTTATACTCTTTTATGCCATGAACTAAAATATGCATTATTTTTGTAGGATTTTTTGTGTCCTCATGATATTGTTGCCCATGATCAGGGTGCTCCAGGTCCTTCAGGTGCTATCCATGTTCATGTGCATACACTATCTCATACATTTACATGTTCATATCCATCCATTAATGTATTATTTCTCATATATTTAATGTATTATTAATGGCACTTTAGGTGCTAACCATGTTCATATGCATACAAAACCTCCTTCAACCCCATCATCTACGCCTTTATTCATGACCCAAATTTTGGCAACATGCAACATAAAAGCATTGGGTAGTGCATCAGCCTCTAGTTGCACCAAGCATAGGATAGAGGGTGCACCAGGACATGTACCTGGGGATGCAGAGGCCACTAGTGGTGATATTTTTGAAGTATTTCTTGGATCTTCTCGTATTACTAGTACGGGAACATTCTCAGTCACATTTGTGATGACTGATGATTTTGTTCCCATAAAGATAGACAAGGTTATAGGTATTTTAAAGCTATTATTATATATAGTCAAATTATAATTGACTTATTAATCACTCTTTTTGGACTAATGATCCCATTATTGTTTTGTAGGCAATGATGTTTTCTATAAAAATCTAAATGATATTTACATTGGAGATATTTGGGCCAACCATACGTGCACGGTGGAATTCCCAAAATCAACAATTAAAAGATGAACTCATAAACCATTTAGTTGTGTTGTTCCAAAATGACACATTCAACAAAATCAAGGTCCTTCATAAATTTGGCACACATCTAAAATATGTGAGGGATAAAATAGGTCACATTAAGAGAAGAACATAAAGTTTGAGTGTCCCTCCATGATTCCAGAGAGGGAGTGGAAGGGCCTGGTGTCGAATGGAAATGAGAAGGTTGAAAAGAGAAAAGGACATACACCAGTAGGCCAAAGAAGGTATTTGATACTATTAAGAATGTAATTATATACTTAGTACTCTTTATTTTTACCTAATCTAATGTATTTCAAAAAATTTCAGAGGTTGTCCGACACATCAAAGGAAACAAAGGTGGTGCAGGAGCATCAAGGCTTAGTCCTTAGGGGATAATTGTTTTTTTCTCTTAGGGGTTTAGGAGGAGTATCAAACCCTATTGGTATTGAATGTAATAAGGGCATGAATATAAGCCTAAGAATAGAGTCAATAGTTGGGCCAAAATGGCCTTTAGGACATTTGGGCCCAATGGGCTAAAAAGATGTAAACGAGGTCTAAAAGGAATGAAACATGATGTAATGGCCATAATAGGCCCTATTGAATGTAAAATTACTTGATTTATTCATTAGAAGGGTCTCTTAGGAGTTAGAGGCGCAATAGCATAGAAATTGTCAAAATTGTAAAATTTGCATAAAACGTTGCTATGTAACTTTTGCAACTTTGGAGGAACTTTTTGCAAAATGCTTGTAAAGTGGACTCAACGGTCAATTAAGTTAAAAATTAGTTAAGGGAGGTTGAGAAGGTTTTAATATGGGTTTTTAAGCTTTTTGGATCAAGGATGTACGAGTTTGAGAGAGTTGGTGATCGCAATAATAAAGTTTCCTGATTTTGTCTTTCTTATTTTCATGTTTGAGTGATTGGCACGTGTGATAGGTGATTGGTTTTGCAAAACTAGTTTCATGATTTCATTCTAGGGTGAATCAAGGCTCTAATGCATTATTTTTATCTAAATTGGTGAAGTCTAGTGCATTCTACAAGATTTTTACTACAACTAGCTTTGAATTTAACCCTTACCTAGGCTTTCACAAACAAATGTCTCTAACTTGAGATTTCACCATCAAAATTCAACAGCCCTAGGTGAAATACAAGTTATTTTAATTTAATATAAGATTAAAATGGTTTGGGGCAAGAATAATAAGGGAAGTGTCAGAACTTTGATTTTTTAGGCAAGCATCTCTATGTGCTCGACATGATTGTGTCTACAAACTGAGTTGCACTAGAAAGGGTGGAGTGGATAGGAGAAAATCAATGGTGGATTGTTTGATGTTGTATGTCCCTCTAAGTTCCTAAAGTATTGAGAGTGTTTTTGAGTTCCATTTGTATAGGTTTTCTTTGTAAATTTTCCCTAACTAGGCCTATAAGCCTAATTAGCCCTATGAAGGACAATACCCTTGTTGTGGGAGTCAAGACCTAGGAGTTGGGGTGTTGATAGAGACCCTTAATGGGTATCTAAAAATGTGATCCAATTAGGGGGTAGTTTGTGAAATTTTGAGTTAGGTCCCAAAAACATGAAAACCATACCTACTAGCAATTAGGCCTTGTTCACTAGGTCTAATTGGCATTGTTTGTTTCTAAGTCACTTTAGAGGGATGGAGTATCCAATATGGGTTGTGTTGAGTAAAAAAATAATATCGTATTCCATTCCATCCATTCCTAAGTTGAGATCCCATGATTTGTAGCCATCGCATACTTGTAAGGAGATTGGGTCAAGGGGTGTAAGTAGTTGATAGATTTTGATCTTAGGGGAAGGTTGTGGTTCAAAGAAGTGTGTGTGGAAGGGCCATATAGGATACTTAGAATCTGTCTCTAGATCATCAAGGGGACACTCGATGGGTAGTGAATCCAAGGACAAGGAGAAACTTGTGGTTATACATTTATTCCATAAATTTTTTACATTGAATCTAACCTCTCCCTATCATATTGGTATCAGAGAAGACAAGATATTTTTTGGGAAGTGTATATCTGAGGAAAACCAAGAAGTGGAAATTGAGGCTAATATAATGCCTCATAAAACCATGACTCAAGAAGCCATCAAGAATATAATAGAAGAATGTTTCCAGAAAACCTAGAGGAGTTCAAGAGGTCTAATGATAGAGACACTGGTAATGAAGATGAGGACAATGTAGGACAAGAGGGTGAACAAGAATCAAACCTTGAACTAGTAAGGGAGTTGCATTTATAAAAGAGAGATTTTATAGAGGCTCTTAAATTAGTAAAAGGAGATGGCACTAATAATTTGTTATTATATGGAGGATCCATGGATGCAGAAGAAGTTATTGAGTGGGTAAAAGCTCTAACAAATCATTTTGAACTTAATAAAGTGCCTAAAGGTGATAGGGTCAGAATACCCAAAGGAAATTTGAGGGATTCTACTCTTTCATGGTAGAAATTTACACAAGGAGAAAGGGTGAAGGAAGGAAAGAATATGATATCATCCTAGGAGGTGATGAAAACAAATATCAAGGCACATTTTCTACCCATGAATTATGAAGTGAAAATGTTTAGGAAACTCCAAAATATCAGGAAGAGGGATTTGGTTGTTAACTTCTATACTAAAGAGTTTCATAAATTGACTCTTAGATCCAAGAAAAAAGAAGATGAAATAGAGAGTGGTCGACTATTTTCATGGCCTAAGGTTGAACATCCAAGAGGAGATTTGTCTCTTGGCTCCTAACATAGTGAACACATGTTTTCAAATGGCCCTTAGGGTGGAGGATAAGTTGAAGAGACGAGATGAACAAAATAATAGAGGCAAAGGTTGAAGGAATTCTAGGGGCAGAGCTGGCTATGGTAGCAGAGGATAAGGTCAAGGATCCCAAGGGGAGTCTTTCCCAAGACAGTAGATGGGAGACTCAAGTAGCAAAGGAGGCTACATAGATAGGGGATTCAATGGTGGTAGGTCTAATATATCAGGAAGAGGATCCAAGCTCTCTGGGATGAAATACTACAATTATGGTCAAATGAGGCACCTGGTTATAGGCGTCCACAAAAATCCTCCACTTCACAAGGTAGTGAAAGAAGGGTCAATTATGTTCAAGAGGATGTTGCAAGTGTGTATTCACCTAAGGTATAGTTAATGTCAAAAGTGGGAGAAAGTCTGATGATTAGAAGGACCTTATTGAAGGAATCTATCAAAGAGGAGACATCACAAAGAAGAGAACTCTTTAGGGTTAATTCCAAGGTGCAAGGTAAGCTATTCAAATTTGTTATTGATTCAGGTTCAAATGATGATATAGTCTCATTAGAATTAGTTAACAAGTTAAATTTGGAAAGAATTCCCCCTTCCTGTCCCTAGAAGGTTAGTTGGCTAAATAAGGGGAAACATGTTGTGTTCAATTAACAAGCTTGGGTAGAGCTCAGTATAGGAGGGTACAAAGACAAGATCCTATGTGATATTCTCCCCATGGATGCCTACCACCTTCGCTTAGGTAGACCATGAAAGTTTGATAGAAAGGCTCACCATGATGGTGAGAAGAACTCATACTCATTTCAGAAGGATGGGGTAAAATATAAAATACAGTCCATTAGGGATGAGAAAGAGACCAATCAAGTAGGTCCTAGTGTGTTGATGGTTGGGAAAAAAGATTTCCTAGACACCATGAAGGAAGAAGGGGTGGGTTTTGCGTTGGTATTGAAACCTAAGTTAGAGGAGGAGACCAATGAAAAGCAAGACATCTCTATCCAATTTTAGGAGTTATTGGATAGGTACAATGACATAATCAATGATGGGACACCTATTTCTTTGCCTCCTAAGAGAAGTGTGAGTCATCAAATAGACCTAGTACTAGGAGCCTCTCTCCCTATAAAGGTTGTATATAAGGTGACTCGAGAAAAAAGTGCAGAGATAGCTAAGAAGGTTTAGGAGTTGTTAGATAGAAATTTGATAAGGAAAATTATTAGTGCTTTTTTTTCCCTACAGTTTAGGCTCCAAAGAAGGGGGCCAAATGGAGGTTATGTACTTATTCAAGGGAAATAAACAGAATCACAATAAGGTGCAGATTTCTTATACCTACAATGGAATACTTGATGGATTGCCTATGAGGGGAAACATATTTTTCCAAAATTGACCTCAAAAGTGGTTATCACCGAATAAGGGTCAAAGAGGGAGACAAATGGAAGACAACTTTCAAAACCACAAAAGGCTTGTATGAATGGCTTGTAATGCCATCTAGACTCTCCAATGCACCAAGCATCTTCATGAGACTCATGAATGAGGTCTTAAAGGACTATAATGGTAAATTGTTTGTAGTGTATCTAGATGATATACTAATTTTTAGTAGAACCAAAAAAGAACACCTAAGGTATTTAGATTTTATTTTGAAAAGACTTTCTGATGAGAAATTACTAATAAATCCTGAGAAGTGTGAATTTTTGAATCAGGAACTTATTTACCTAGGTTTTCTGATCTCTTATGAAGACTTGAAGATGGATCTAGCCAAGGTTGATGCCATACTCAATTGGCCCATTCCTAGAAATGCACAAGATGTAAGGAGCTTTCATGGACTGGCTACCTTCTATAGGAATTCATAAATAATTTTGGTCAGATCTATTCTCCAATTTTGGACACCATAAAAGGAGGGGGTAAAACAAATTTTCTTTGGAGAGATGGAGCAGATAAGGAATTGATTCCTTGAAATAAAGAGTAGCTTCTCAACCTATTTTGGTATTGCCCAATTTCAATAAATTATTCACCATTAAGTGTGATGCTTGAATTGTGGTTATAGGTGTTGTATTGCGCCAAGAAGGAAGGTTTATGGCTTTCTCTAGTGAAAAACTGAATGAAGCTAAGAAGAAATACTCCTCTTATGAACTTGAGTTATATGTTATGGTGTAGGCTTTAAAAAACAGAGCCATTACCTCCTACCCAAATAATTTGTCATATATACTGACAATCATGCCTTAATTTTCTTGAATTCACAGGAGAAACTAATTCATAAGCACATGAAGTGGGTGGATAATTTGCAAGCCAACACATTCACCATCAAACACAAAAAGGGGAAAGCCACCAAGGTAGTTGATGCACTTAGAAGAAGAGTAATGATTCTTCAGGAGATATAGTTGCAAAGTATTGGGGAAGATACCTTTAAAAATTTGTATAAGTAGGATAAAGACTTCTCAGAAGCATATAAAGTATGTATAGATTTTGAGAATAATGTTAATGGTGATTTCTTAAAATACACATTGAAAAATGGTCTTATTTTTAAGGGAGGACATTTGTGTGCCCCTAAGGGGTCAGTGAGGGAAAATTTGATTTAGGATAATTACGATGGGAGTTTTGGTGGTTATTTTTGGTCTCAATAAGATCTTGGAGCTAGTACAGAGGTTCTATTATTGGCCTAGAATACAGAAGGATGTTAGAAAGTATGTAGATTCATGTACAATATGCAAAAGAGCCAAGGTGACATCATCAAATGCAAGTTTGTACCAACCTTTTCTAGTACCAAACAGACCATGGGAGAGTCTTAGCATGTATTTTGTGGTAGGGTTTCCTAGATCAAAGGTTGGCTATGACAGTATTTTGTTGTGGTTGATAGGTTCAGTAAGATTGCCCACTTCATAACCTCAAAGACAACTCATGATGCCTCTCATATATCCAATCTATTTTTTCAGGGAGATTGTAAGGATTCATGGTTTTCCATTGAGCATATTCTCTAACAGGGACTCTAAATTCGTTGGTCATTTCTGGAGAACATTATGGAGGAGGTTTGGAAATAACTTGTCCTTCAACTCTACATACCATCCCTAAACAAATGGGATTACCAAGGTGGTAAACAAGTCCTTGGGGAATTTTCTTCGGTGTTTGACTAAGAAACATGGCCAAGCATGGGAAGTGATCATTTCACAAGCAGATTTTTCCTGCAATTATTTTGTGAACATGAGTACAAGAAGAAATCTCTTTGAAGTAGTTTATTGCATGCATCCAAGAGGAGTCCTTGATTTGAGGGACCTAGAAGGTATGGAGAATAGGATTGGCCATGCAGAAGAATTTGCAGAAGCCATGATGAAAGTCCATCAAAAAGTGAGAGCCCATCTCAAGAAAAACATCCAAAAGGTGAAGGAGACAGTAGATCAAAAGAAAGGGGATCTACAATTCCAAGTTTGAGACTTGGTCATGGTACATTTGAACAAGGAGAGAGTTCCCAAAGGAATTTACACCAAGTTAATAATGAAGAGAATTGGACCATGTGAGATCTTGGGAAAGTATGGGAAAAATGAATATAAAGTGAACTTTCCTTTAGATCTGGCTATCTCCGCTATATTCAATATTGCAGACTTTGTACAGTATAAAGGTCCTCCAATCACATAATTCACAAGTGCATCTGTAGATGAAGAGAAGAAGGAATGGTTGAACCAGTTTCCCTCACAGCTAACTCCAATAGTGGAAGGTATCCTGGATAGCAGAGTAGAAAAACATACTATACATAAGACCTATTGGGATCATCTTGTAAAGTGGAAAGAGTAGCCTGATTCAGAGGCAACTTGGATGTTGGAGGAAGATCTGAAGAAGCAAGGATATGATCCTTACCCACTCTAAACTCAAGGGATTGGAGTTTCTTTTGCCTAGGGAGTATGGTGCAGAAGCACCAAGGATTAATCCTTAGGGTATAATTGTTTTTTTACTTATGGTTTTAGGAAGGGTATCAGACCCTATGGGACTTGAATGTAATAAAGGCATGAATATAATCTTAAGTATAGAGTCAATAGTTGGGCCAAAATGGCCTTTAGGACATTTGGGCCCAATGAACTAAAAAGATGTAAAGGAGGTCTAAAAGGAATGAAAAATGATGTATCGGCCATGATAGGCCCTATTGGATGTAAAATGACTTTATTTAGTCATTATAATGGTCTCTTGGGAGTTAGAGGTGCAATAGGGTAGAAATTGTCAAAATTGTAAAAGTTGCATAAAAAGTTGTTATGCAACTTTGGAGCAACTTTTTGCAAAATGCTTGTTAAATGGCCTCAACAGTCAATTAAGTTCAAAAATTAGTTAAGGGTGGTTGAGAAGATTGGAACATGGGTTTTTAATCCTTTTGGATCAAGGATGTACGATTTGGAGAAAGATGGTGATCAGAATAATAAAGTTTCCTGAGTTTTTCTTTCTTATTTATCTGTTTGTACGATCGGCACATGTGATAGGTGATTGGTTTTGCATAAATAGTTTTATGATTTATTTGTATGGTGAATTAGGGATCTAATGTATTTTTTTATCTAAATTGGTGAAGTGTGGTGTATTCTACAAGCTTTTTACTATGGCTAGCTTTGAATTGAATCATTACCTAGGGTTTGACAAACAAATGTCTCTAACTTGAGATTCCACCATGGAAATTCAATGACCCTAGGTGAAATCCAAGTTATGGGAATTAATATAAGATTAAAGTGGTTTGGGGTAGGAAGGATAAGGGAAGTGTCATAACTTTGATGTTTTAGGCGAGCATCGCTATGTGCTCGGCATGACTTTGTTTTCAAATTGAGTTGCAGTAGAAACGGTGGAGTGGATAGGAGAAAATGAATGGTGGATTATGTGATGTTGGATGTCCCTCTAAGTGCCTGAAGTATTTATATTTTTTGGGAGTTCCATTGGTATATAGTTGCTTTTAAAATCTACCCTAACTAGGCCTATTAGTCTACTTAGCCCTATGAAGGATAGTGCCCTTGTTGTGGGAGTCAAAACCCAGGAGTTAGGGTGTTGATAGAGAACCTTAATGGGTATCTAAAAAGGTGATCCAATCAGGGGGTCCTTTGTGAAATTGTAGAGTTAGGTCCAAAAAACTTGAAAATCGGGCCTACTAACAATTAGGCCTTGTTCACTATGTCTAATTGGCATTGTTTGTTTCTAAGTCACTTTAGAGGGATGGAGTATCCAAGATGGGTTGTTTTGAGACCAAGAATAAAATAGGAGTCCATTCCACCCATTCCTAAGTTGATATCTCATGATTTTTAGTCATCACCTACTTGCAAGGAGATTGGGTCAAGGGGTGTAAGTAGTTGAAAGATTGTGTGGAAGGGCCTTATAGGAGCCTTAGAATCTGTCTCTAGGTCATTAAGGAGACACTCAATGGGTAGTGAATCCAAGGACAAGGAGAAACTTTTGGTTATACCTTTATTCCACAAAGTTTTCACAGTGAATCTAATCTCTCCCTATCAAAAGGCAAGACTACAAAAACATGGGTAGCACAAACTTGGCTCTGGTGTTTATATGAAAGTTATTGCATGAATTATAAGTATCAATAAATTAAATATTGCATCAAAATAATAAATTTCAAACAAATTTTATTTTATCACATGATAGAAGCAAAATTTATTATACTATGCAAAAATGCAGGGCTCTGAATTCGATATCTAGCGCCCACACAAGATGACATGAATATTGCCTTCCATCAAGGCTATGGAGTTGTGGCTAAACACCTAAGAGTCTTGATTCGGAAAACACAAGCTTATAGTGCATCCGACACGCAAGTAAATAACCTCAATGAAGATTATTTAAAATTTAATACTTGTACAATAATCTTTTCAATATTAATTTCCACCATAAAGTGATATAGATGTTTTATATAAGTAAGAAATGATCACAATGCACATGACATTGGAATGAAGCCTGCTAAGGGTGGATCACAACCTACACATGAAGGTGATGGAGAGGATCTCGGTACTAGAGGTATTAAAAAACAAAATTATGCAATTATTAATACAATTAAACATATTTAATTACAATTTGTATAGTAATTAATGTAACCTTTTCTATTTTTACTTTAGAGCATGTAGAGCATAACGAACAGGTTGAGCATGATCAAACTAAACAATTACATCAGGAACATGATGTACCCCCGTTAGGTAAAGATGACCATTGTTATTATTTTAAATTAATTTAATTACAATAGGTGTATTAATTAATGTAACCTTTCATGTTTTAGCTCCAGAGGATTTAGATGGTATTCATCATGTTGAGGATGAGGCTAGATGACATGATCAGGAAGTTGATGTAGCCCCATTAGGTAAAGAGAACTCCTGTAATCTTCTTGTAATTAATGAAATACTTGTAACAATAAAAAAAAAACTTATCAACTTAACCCATTTATTTGTTATTGCAGTGGACCCCCCTTAGCATATGCCTCCAAGTTGTCTCACTGGGCATACATTAAGATCGGGAGCAGAAGGCACAACAACTAAAGAGGGGGAAAATGATGTTCTATTTCATCAATAATTAGGTTCAAAAAGAAGACAAAAAAAGAAATGATTGTAATCATATTATGTGTTAATGAAAGTTATATATTAATGAATGTTATGTGTTAATGAATGTTAATGAATCTTATGTGTTAATGAATGTTATGTGATAATGAATGAATGTTATATTTTATAAATGGATGAAAGAATGAATTAATGTTATATGTTAACAGGGGATTTAGAGTTATGTTAGCGGGTGGGGCCAAATGAGCTTCTACCTTCACATGGTTGGCCCTATTAAGTAGATAATATTAAACTATTTTTGAAACAAAGAGAAGCTCAATAATATGGATTGAATATTAATTGTATGGTTCAACAAAGCCAACATGAAGTAAGTACCACGAGTTACTTACTAGATACCATCATGGGTAAGGTCCTTGATTAAGATTTATGTTTTTGTTTCATTTTTTTGTTTACATATCAGCTTGTTGTTTATCAAGCTTGTTGTTGACCACAATCACCTCAACTACCATACCATGTATGCAACCCTTCCATGTACTTCTTAACAAACCATACTAAATTTCTCACAAACAACCCTTGGATTGGACATCTTCCAACTACACAACAGCTCCCCTATATTTCCCTTAATAGCATCTCTAATTAACCAAGAACCCTGGATATCCTGACATTCTTTGAGTATGAGTCAATGTCTATACCAAACCAACAGGATATATGATGTCCCCGAGATAAGATAGTCCATATTCTGACAGTAAAACAATGTTCTTGATGTTCAACCATTACAATGCAAAGTGCATTACCAGTCTTTCAAATATAAAGTAACTTTTCTTTTTGTCTGAACATGTTTCTTCCCATAACAGTGAAGGTAATAGGATTGCATCTACACTATATGATCCTAGTGCCAACTCTTCTACAATATTTTAGACACAAAGTTACTTACCAATCAGTCACTTCAACAAATGAACTCAAGTCAACTTTAGTGATGAGAGAGAACCCATTTAACAAACCCTCCTAAATTCTCACAAGATTCAACAACCTACAAAGGAACCCAACCCTTGAAGGTACAAGATTGTGATCAATCACTACATTTCCATGGACATCAACATTTGTCATGTTGTTTGATCAGTGTTAGAGACAAGACATATTACTTCCGAACTTCATTAGGAAAAAATAACTTTGATTCATTAACATATGATACTTATTTGTATATGGATAGACTTATGACATATTTTCCATCATGGAACACAACTTCAACACCTTCATACAAGGTCAATTGCACCTTTTTGTAACAATACTCACCTTTCAACATACTCTATGAGGCATCAACTCAACTGAACTCTTAGATTCATCATACAAGTTCAACTTTTTAGAGGAAAACAATCTCCTTTTACTAACACAACCACTTTCACCAAATCATTATTAGGACCCTCAACCCATCTAGGATCCAAATCACTATCTCAGAAAACTAATGTGATGCAGGAGCATCCTAGGATTCGTTGCAATCATGTATCACACAAAAATATATTTACTTTGGAGATTACTTGGTGTGCTTTGATCTTAATTGGTGATGTTTTATTGGTTGTTGTGTTGGCTGAGGATCTCGGTCGCTGAAGGGAAGCTTGGTCGTTGAAGAACTCAAACTTGTGAATCAATGATGCTTGAGGGAGCTCAGTCGTAATACTTTCTCAATGATGCTTTTTGGTTTCCTGATGCTCAGCAATTCTTGGCTGGTGGTTGCTGGAATTCGTCAGTTTGGCTTGCCGACTAGTGTTCTTGTAGATTTGGGAGGCTAAATTGATGTATTTAATATGTGTATCATGACATTTAATTTGGATCTCTCATTGGAGATTGTGGGGACCTAAATATGGGTCGTTAGCATCTCCTATGTTAGATTTTGTGGTCGGCCTATTGTTGCATTTTGTATTTAAGTTGTGTTATGTTCTTAGCTTAGAGGGATATCAAACCAGATTAGATTAGATCAGATAGGGGATTCAAGTTGGAAATCTGAGTATTGGATCTAAGTTTTATGTTTGGGCAGAAGGTGAATGGTCTGATGCTTGTAGAATATCTATGATAGATCTTAGAATTATATCTTTGTAATTGGTTGTAACTGGGAAGGCCTTACAGCCCGGGATATTGAATGCAATCATTATTTTATGTAAATAGATCTCATATGTTGATTATATTTTTGTGTTATTGGTTGTTTCCAATGTTGTTTATTTGGGCTACAAGTTTGGAAAGTCCATTCTTGGATCCTCTGAGCCGCACTCCATAATAATGTATGATGCAGGAGCATCTTGGGTCCTTGGCAATCCTGCTCAACCAAAAATATGTTTTCTTTTGTTCTTTAGTTTGTTTGGAGGCTGCTCGGTGAGGTACTCTATTGCTCAGGCTCTGTCGCTAGAGTATGCTTGTTCCGAGTTTGTCTTTGTTGCTCGGGTTTCTGTCACTTGGGAATGCTTGTTCTGAGTTCTTTTTCTGTCACTCAGGTTTGTCTTCTGTTGCTCGGGTATGCTTGGCCCAAATTATGTTCTATTGCTCGGGTATGCTTGGCCTGAGTCATTTTTTGTTGCTCAGTGTGTTCTTTTCCTGAGTCACTCTGTTTCTCGGTCATCCTTTGTCTGAGTTGTTTATTTTAGAGTTGGATATGGTGGCTAACTTCTGCATTTAATTCTCATGGCTTAATTAATATGGGGTCTCTCTTTGGGATCTGTGTGGACCTAAATCTGGGTCTCACTTATGGATTTGAGCGCTGACCTCTCTAGTGGACTCTTGTATATATTTGTTTCTATGTTCTTAGTTTAGAGGTAGTTTTAGAAGTAGGATTTTGATATCATATTGTAATAGAAGATTAAGTATTGAATTATCTAAAAGGCACGTTTATGACCTCGCATGTATGAAGATCAATCTATAATTTATTGAATGTATATGGCCAAAACTCGGAAGGCCTTACAGCCTGGCATGTAATGAGTTTGATCAATTAATGAAAAGGATCTATGTTGTTTCTTCTCTCACTGTGTTGTTGTTGCTTCCACATTGTCTCTAGAAGTTGGTTTGGTAGTTGGGAGAATCGTTGGCCCCTTTACCTCACCTCCCTTACGTCAGGTGGTATCAGAGCATTGGTGAGATCTAAGTTCCTTCTTGTAAACCCTAACCGTAGTTGGTGATATTGTTGTGGGGTAGAAGATTGTGATCTGACCTACAATTGTAGAGGGATTCAAGATGGTTCGTGGGAGAGGAAATGCAAATCCAAGTCTAGCTGATATGCTTAGACAGATGGTTGCAAGATTGGAAGCTGTTGAGACAACCCAACGTAGAGGAAGACATCTTGAGGATGTTAGTGATGATGAATTGGAAGAGGTTCAAGGTGAATTTTCACCTGCACTTGTGATGGATCAGGAAGAAGAGAGATTCCTACGAGCATTGACAAGTTTGAAGTCCACACCTCAGTTAATCCTCCTAAGTACAGTGGAAAGGTGGATTCTGATGAATTGATTGACTGGATAACTAAGATGGAAAAGTATTTTGAATATGAGAATGTATCAGAGGATAAGAAGGTGAAGATTGCAAGAAAAAAATTGAAAGGTCATGCATCCTTATGGTGGGAACATCTGCAGTTAGATCGAAAGAAGAAAGGTAAATACAAAATTGAGGTACGGGATAAGATGGTAAACAAATTGAAAGGCAAGTTTCTACCTTGTGATTATCAAAATAACCTAGTTTGGAGAATACAAAGTTTGAAGTAGAAATATAGATCAGTAAAATACTACACTAAGAAATTCTATAGATTGGACAGCAGATCTGGACATGTTGAAGATGAAGTGGAAATTGTAGCAAGATATCTAAATGGATTGAGAAGTTACATACAAGATGAGATCAGATTGGTCAAGATGGAAAGCATTGAGGAAGCATATCAATTTTCCCTAAAAGCTGAGGAGAAGTTGAACAGAAGATATGAACAAAGACAAAGAAGCAGAGATGGTAGATTCCCTAGAGGAAGAGGTGGATCTCATGGTGAAAATAGTATATCTAAACTAGACAAGTCAATTTTAGAGACATCTCAAGACAAAGGAAAGACTGGATGGAAAGGTGGAAGTTCATACCAAGGAAGAGGCAATTACTCCTGAGGTGGTTATAGTAGAAAGGGGTTCCAAGTAACTTGTTACAATTGTGGTGAGAAAGGACATAAATTCTTTGAGTGTACACATGCAAGAAAGAATATTTGCAGTAGTAGAAGTGCTTTGGTGCAAGAAGAATCACCTAATGATCCTGAAATTAATCTCATGATCTGAAGGCTACTATGGAGTGAAAAGGATAAGCAAGATCCTGTCAGGAAAATTTTGTTCAAGACCAGATGTAGAGTTGCAGACAAAGTTTGGAAGGTAATTGTTGATAGCGGAAGCTCAGAGAATCTAGCATCTGAGGAGATGGTTACAATGTTGCAGTTGGAGAGGATGAAGCATCTGAAGCCCTATCAAATCACATGGATCAAGGATGAGTATACATTAATGGTGAGTGAACAATGTTTTTTGAATCTGAAAAATTGGAAAATATTATGATAAGGTGTTGTGTGATATTATGCCAATGGATTGTTGTCACATATTGTTGGGTAGACCTTGGCAATATGATAGACATGCTATACATGATGGAAGATTGAATAGATATTCTAATTGGGTTGATGGTAAGAAACAAATTTTGTTACCTTTGATTGATGAATCTGTTGGTGAGATATGTACATCTGTAAAATTTTGTTTTATGGAAGGTAGACAGTTTGTTAAGGATTTGAAAATAAATGTATCTGTTATGCTTTGATTCATAACAAACTGAGTAAGAATACAGAAGATGAAATTCCTGCAGAGGTTAAGAAGTTAGTCGCTGAGTACAAGAAGATCATTTTAGATAATGTACCTGATGGTTTGCCACTAATGAGAGATATTAGTCATTGTATGGATCTGATTCCTGGAGTTATTTTACCAAACAAAGAACCACATAGGTTAACACCGACCGAGAATAAAGAGCTTAAGCAACAAGTTCATGAATTGTTGAACAAAGGTTTGATCCCAGAATTTTGAGTCTGTGTGCAGTACCTGTTGTATTGGCACCTAAGAAGAATGGATAATGGAGAATGTGCATTGATTCAAGAGCAATTAATAAGATCACAGTGAAGTATAGGTTTCCTATACAGAGAATGGATGACATAGAGGATTGTTTGAGTGGAGCAAGATATTTTACCAAAATTGATTAGAAGAGTGGATATCCTCAAATCAGAATCAGAGAAGGTGATGAATGGAAGACTACTTTCAAGACAAAGGAAGGTTTGTATGAGTGGTTGGTTATGCCTTTTGGTTTAACTAATGCACCGAGTACATATATGAGGTTAATGAATGAAGTTTTGAAGAAATTTTTGAATAAATGTGTGATTGTATACTTAGATGATATTTTGATATTCAGTAAGACTAGAGAGGAACATTTGATGAATATAAGGCAAGTGTTGCAGAGATTGAAAGAGGAAAAGTTACTGATAAATCTGAAGAAGTGTTCCTTCATGAAAGAAGAGCTTGTGTATTTAGGTTTTGTAATTTCAGCTAATCGATTGAAGATGGATCCTGAGAAGGTTGAAGCTATACTTAGTTGGTTTACACTTGAGAATGTTCGTGAGGTAAGATCATTTCATGGATTGGCAAGTTTTTACAAGAAGTTTATCATAAATTTCAGTTCTATTTGTAATTCTATGACTTAGACAATGAGAGGAGACAAAAGAGAATTCAAGTGGACACATGGAGTTGATAAGAGTTTTGATAATTTGAAGCTGAAGGTTGCTGAATTATGTGTGTTAGCATTACCTTATTTCAATAAGGTATTTCAAGTTGAATTTGATGCAAGTGGAAGTGCAATTGGAGCTGTGTTGACTCAAGAAGGTAAACTTGTTTCTTTCTTTAGTGAAAAGTTGAATGATGCAAAAAGGAAATATTTTGTCTATGATCAAGAAATTTATGCTATTGATCAAGCTATGAAGAAATGGAGACATTATTTGATGCCAAATGAATTTGTGTTGTATACTGAACATAAGACTTTACAATATTTGGGTAGTCAAAATAAGTTGAATCAGAGACATATGAAATGGGTAGAGTATTTGCAGAGTTTCACATTTGTGATAAAACATAAGAGTGGAGTTTCTAACCGAGTTGTTGATGCATTGAGTAGAAGAATATCTTTGTTGACTGAAATGAGAATTGAAGTTCTTGGTTTTGATGACATGAAGAGTTTGTACAAAAGTGATCCTAATTTTTATGAGAAGTGGAGAGTGTGCAAAGCACCTAATTCAAATCAATCAAGTATGAAGACTATTTCATTCAGGAAGATATGTTGTTCAAAGGTATTTAGTTGTGTATATCAAGAGGTTCAATGAGAACTAATTTAATAAAGGAGAAACATAGTATTGGATTGGCTGGACATTTTGGTATTGATAAAACATTGAGTTTGCTTAAGGAAAGGTATTTTTGGCCATAGTTGTATAAGGATGTTCAAAAATTTATGAAAAGTTGTGGATTTTGTCAAGTTGCAAAAGGAGTAAGTCAGAATATTGGTTTGTATACACCGATTATTGTTCCTGAGAAACCTTGGAGTGATATCAGCATGGATTTTTTTCTTGGCTTACCTAGGATAGCAAGAGGTAATGATTCCATATTTATTGTTGTGGATAGATTTTCTAAGATGGCACATTTCATACCATGTAGGAAAACATTAGATGCAGTACATATAGAAGATCTTTTCTTTAAGGAGATTGTCAGATTGCATGGATTACCGAGGAGTATCATCTCTGACCAAGACAATAAATTTGTAAGCTATTTTTGGAGAACACTATGGAAGAAGTTGGGTACTGAGTTGAATTATAGTTCTACATTTCACACACAAACTGGTGGACAAATATAGGTTGTATACCAAAGTTTGGGTAACTTGTTGAGATGCCTAGTTGGAGATACACCAAGTAATTGGCATTTGATGTTGGCACAAGAAGAGTTTGCATACAATAGTTTAGTAAATAGAAGTACTGGAAAGACACCTTTTGAGATTGTTCATGGAAAACAACCAAGAGGTATATAAGACTTGAGAGATATTGTTGAAAAGAAGTGTTGATGCAGAGGAATTTGTTGAGTTTATGAAGACATTGCATGAGGATGTAAAACAGAAGCTGGAGAAAAGTAATCAGAACTACAAGGATAGTGTAGATAGATCAAGAAGACATAAAATATTTGAATTTGGTGGTGTTGTAATGATTCATTTGAAGAAAGGCAAATTTTCTATTGGAACATATAGTAAATTGAAGATGAAGAAATTTGGTCCTTACAAAATACTGAGAAGATTTGGTAGTGGAAATTCTTATGAAGTTGAATTACCTGATGACATGGATATATCACCTATATTCAATCTTTTAGACTTATATGAATATCATGAACCTGCTGAAGAAGTGCCAATACCTAGTGATTATCCTAAGAAGCAGATAGAGGAAGTTGAGAAGATTTTGAAACAAAGAGTTGGCAGAAGAACAAGAGGAAAGGAGTACATGGAGTATCGGGTAAATTGGAAGAACCCAATTAAGGACTCGTCTTGGATTTCTCAATCTAAGTTAGATTCATTTCAAGTTGGACTTGATACATGATTCGGGGAATAATTTCTTGTAACCCCAGGTGTCTGATGCAGGAGCATCTTGGGTCCTTGGAAATCCTGCTCAACCAAAAATATGTTTTATTTTGTTCTTTTGTTCACTTGGAGGCTGCTCGATGAGGTATCCTATTGCTCGAACTTTATCACTCGGTTATGCTTGTTCTGATTTGGTCTCTATTTCTCAGGTTTCTATTGCTTGGGCATGCTTATGTTAGATTAATAGTCTCTCGGGTTATTAATTAAATCATTATGATCTAATTACTAACTCACCTATTCACTCTAGTTGCTTAAACTAACCTTAGGTTTTCCCTTTTAGGGTTTCGTGATTCCTTTTATAAGGATTCACCTCTTTGTTTTTCATAAGGGTTTTTCACATCGCATTGTATCAGATAGAAACATATTTTTAATATATTTTTTTCTTGTGCATATGATGTCTCCTCTGGCTTTTTGGCCTCCATTGTTTTCTCTCTTCTCCTGTTCTTTGCTTCTTCCATGTGACAGGTTTGCATGCAGGTGTTCTTGGGAGAATAGGGTTTTTCCTATTCTAACATGGTATCAGAGCCATTCTACTGCTGCTTGTTCGAGTTCTTTTGAAGCTGTGGATCAAGCATCCTTTTTCTACTTTTTTATGTTGTTTTTATTGGATTTAGGGAGTCTCATTTTTTTGGTGCACTTTGGGCAAAAACCGACCTCGTGGTTGCGTCTGGAAGGCCCAAAAACTCCAGAATCCATATAAAACATGACCTATTTGGCCTCTGGGGCATCTGGGAGAAATTTTTTATGGAAAGAGGGTCGTACGAACCTGGCATGCTTTTCGAGGCATGAGACGCTGAGATTTGAGTGCAGAAGGTATGAAGGTGGTTTTTTTCTACATAGGTGGTTTTGACTACTTAGTGGGCAATTTTTGGTGCCGCAAGGGGTTTTTTCAAAAAAATTCAAAATTTTGGTGTTTTCAGAATCCGCCACTCTAGAAAACTGGCACCCATTTTTGAGAAATTTTTGGAGCTTTTTGACCCTCCCTCACTGTTTTCGCTCTATTTGGAGCATAAGGAGGTATTTTTCCGACTTCTCTATACCTTTGGAAAGCTCTTTCCGATGATGGAAGTTGGGGTTTTCGATTCTTCCATTTTGATAGTGTTTTTTGCTGTCAAATTCTGATGTTTGGTTTTGCCTTCAGGGAGCCATATCTTGCTCATCCAGACTCTATTTTTGGAAAACCAGATATCGTCAAAAAGCTGGTTCAGTGAGCTTAGTTGCAGGGGTCTTTTTTCCAAATGCTCCAGTTCTCTCTCCTTCAAGATTTTCTCTTTCGCACTCTGGCGGATTACTTGGGTTCTACAGGTCCTAGGATCTCTTCTTCTGATCTTCTGGCTCACTCTTCTTTTTGACTTCTGAGCATTGTATGCTTCTCTTCTATAGCATTCTATTTTCTGTAAATGCACTAAGATAAAGTGCCTGCTTTTGCATATCTAGGATTTTGAGCACCTTGTGTTTGTTTGTACTCGCACTCAGTTATAAAGTGTCATGGGGGGTTCTGATATTTTGTCATTTTGTGCTCATCCACCTTTGTCAAGTGAGCATACCTTCCATGACATTAGCCCATGCTATGTGTCGGTGACACTGCCCTTTTTCCTATTCTTGTACTTCTGTTGCACTGTTAGTGTTCCTGATTCTGCTTTCTGCAGATGTTTCTGGCATTGCATTTCAGTGTTCCTACACCCCTCTCCTTGTTCAGTATTATGGGGGGGTTCTCCTATTGGTTCTATTGCTTCCATGATTCGATTGATCAACTCTTCAGACTTTGTCTTCTCTACCTGGTCATGCACTATTTCAGTGGGGGTTCCAGCAGTTACTTCTGACAGTGTTTACAGCTTCATGCTTCGGAGTTGCTTCTTGCTCATTCTTGTTCCTTTCTTTGGAACTTTCCCTAGATTGAAGGCCTTGTTTCCTTCATCTAGTTTATTTCTTGTATTGGGTACCTGATCAGGCCTTATTGTCGGGACCCTTCTTTCCTGCTTTCTGCAGTAGTCTCCTAGGTTTTGCTTCTCCCTAAGCTTATCTTAAGGGGGGTGTTAGAGTAATAGTCTCTCAGGTTATTAATTAAATCATTATGATCTAATTACTAACTCACCTATTCACTCTAGTCGCTTAAGCTAACCTTAGGTTTTCCCTTTTAGGGTTTCATGATTCCTTTTATAAGGATTCACCTCTTTGTTTTTCATAAGGGTTTTTCACACACTATTGTATCAGATAGAAACATATTGTTAATATATTGTTTTCTTGTGCATATGATGTCTCCTCTAGCTTTTTGGCCTCCATAGTTTTCTCTCTTCTTATGTACTTTGCTTCTTCCATGTGACAGGTTTGCATGCAGGTGTTCTTGGGAGAATAGGGTTTTTCCTATTCTAATAGCTTATTCCAAGTTATTTCTCTGTCGCTCGGGTTTGTCTTATGTTGCTCGGGTATGCTTGGCCTGAATTATGTTCTATTTCTCGGGTATTCTTGGCCCGAGTCGTGTTCTCTTGCTCGGGGTGTTCTTTGCCCAAGTCACTCTGTTGCTTGGTCATCCTTTGCCCGAGTTGTTTATTTTGGAGTTGGATCTAGTGGCCAACTTCTGCATTTAATTCCCGTGGCTTGATTAATTTGGGGTCTCTCTTTGGGATTGGTGTGGACCTAAATCTGGGTCTCACTTATGGATTTGATCGCCGACCTCTCTGGTGGACTCTTGTATATATTTGTTTCTATGTTGTTAGTTTAAAGGCAGTTTTAGAAGTGGGATTTTGATATCAGATTGTAATAGAAGATTAATTATTGAATTATCTGGAAGGCAGGTCTATGACCTCGCATGTATTAAGATCAATTTGTAATTCATTGAATGTATATGGCCGAAACAGGGAAGGCCTTACAGCCCGGCATGTAATGATTTTGATCAATTAATTAAAAGGATGTCTATTGTTTCTTCTCTCACTGTGTTGTTGTTGCTTCTGCATTGTCTCTGCAAGTTGGTTTGCTAGTTGGGAGATTCTTTGGCCCCATTAACTCACCTACCTTGCGTCAATGTATCACAAGCTTCACATACATGAATTCTTTCAAGGAATAAAATTGATAGTTCATATTACAATTTAGACCTTAATCATTCAATCAATGTTGATTACATCTTTCCAATTTAGTGCTCTCAATGAATTCACTCAAACCTATAGTTTATATGTTAGGGCCTATTAGACCTTGTTATTGCAATCTACATATCATGCCAAAAATTATTTGAACAACTATTGACAAAACCATTTCCTTTCACATTGCAAGGATACTCCATTGGTCCTTTACCCCGTATCTATCAAACTCTCCTTATTCGTCGTCCACATTATATTATCTGTCATCAACTATTAGTTACTCCATTTGGGTCATTTCATCTCAACTCCTTAATTACCCTGATATGACTTCCTCCATACAAATCTCAGTAATTCCACTCATTATAATGATATCAACCAATCCCAAAACATAATCACTTAGAAATGATACACTTTCATTATATCTTAGGGTCATAACAACTCTTATTGACAATAAACTGTCATTGTCTACCATCAAAGTCCTAGTAACTGATATGATCACAGTATCACAAGCCTCTTCAACCAAACACTTGTGAGGTCCATACCTTCTAATTAGAGAGGTATTGACACAACCAACATCAATTAAATATGATCTCATGGTGATGGTATGCCATGGTGTTGATGGACTACATTGACAATCCATAGCAATTTGCTTCTCATGGAATTCCATCACCACCATGGCATTTTATTATTCAAACAGTTTGATTCCTTGTCTATGCTATTTATTTCTATCGTTTGTATGATTATGCCATGATGATGATGGAAACCCATGATGGTGATGGAATGCCATGGTGGTGATGGAATGTGTTGACAATCCATAGCAACTTATGACTTTGCATATGGATAGAGGAGACCACATAACATAACAATCCTCAAAAAAATAAGAATCCAACATTACCATGACTTTCCACTTGCTTAGTTAAATCTCATCAGCATTACAACAGTGACTGTGAAAAATATGTATTTAGTTGTATGTACCTTTTTCTAAATAGTAAATAAGTTACTTTTACCTACCCCTAATTATGAATTGTGTAGTGTGATGAAATGATTGATCTTTTACAGTCCTCAAGAATACTCTTTACCATTCATTTCAGTATTTGTATAAAATATGATGACTAATGGTTTGAGTGTTGGACAAGGGTTCCTCTTTCATAGGGTTAGAATATAAAGAAGTATGAAATGACTTGAAAGAAGTGTTCTTCCAATTTGAAAGGTAATGGGAGTAAGTATATCATTGGTTTATAAGTTTGATAAGTGAATGAACATATGATGAATCTTGGAATTAAATCTTGTTAGATGCTTCAAAAGTATCAAATTGTGAATCAAATTTGGGCTGCCACAAAAAGAATGAGAAGCCAATACAGTCTTGATCTGCAAAATTAAGTGGTATACCTGGAAACGATGCAAAGAACATCCTTCTGTACCCCCAATTTTTCATAAGGTTCTTTGCATCGGTTGGGTTATACCGCTCAATTATGAGTTCCCAAGGATTCTAAATTATGTAAGGTGTGTGCATGTTGATGAAGTATCAACCCATTGGTTGGATCCTTGTGTTCTAAATTATGTATAGGGTAAGCCTATTTTTTTTTTAAAAAAGTGACAAGTCGTCAAAATTCCAAAAAATGTCCCCCACACTCTCTGTCGAAAATTTTGTATTTGCAACAAAAGCTTTCATCATCGGTACAACATTCTCGTCGACACGTTTCGTCAGAGCTAAAGCTTTCCTTTGGAATTTTGACGAATATTGTTGCTGGAGTTCCCATGGGCGCCGACGAGAATGTTGTACCTACAACGAAAATTTTCATCACAAATATGGAATTTTTGTCACAACCCCAATGGAAATAATCGTTGGTGTTCTGACGTTGTGTCTATCACAATTTTGACAAAAACATGGGCAGTTGTGGGCTACATATTTCGATGAAAGTTTTGTCGGAGTTGTGATGACAAAATGTTCATTAGAGATTCTGACAAACATCTAGCAACAACAAGTTCGCTGGATTTTCGTCGGAGGTTCAACATGTGACTGTCAAAATTCTGATGATATTTCGTCGAAAAATGTGTAGAAATGTGTTAGTGACTTGAAACTCGTCCTGAAAACTATGCTCAGTTTGAAAATACAGAAGTTAGTGAAATTTTACATGTTCGGGATAGTATGACAGTGAGTGGGGATCATTATGAAGTTCAAAACAATAGTGACCAAATTTTTTTAAAAATATGTGCTAACCCTAATGATGAGGTATTCTTGGGCTTCTATGAGTTTTTTTTTAGACTTTCTAAATGGACATGCATAGTGGTCTGGAATATGAACAAACTATAAAAGAATAAGTGTCTTTGCATGATGAGTTTCATGAATGTATGCATGGCATGTACAAGAATGAGCCCAATAATGTTTTCTTTGATGTGAAAACTATTGATCAAGGAAGGTTTTATTATGTCAGCTATAAGGTTGAGTATGAACATTTTTGTTTTTCACATCAGCTGGTTGAGTTTTGGATTGAGCATAATGACGGTATTGAATATAAAGGATATTTTTTTGAGTGTGAGTGTATACCAGGTTGTGAATATGACATGTGCATCCTAGATTATAATTTTTTAAAATGTGTGGATGGTTTCATGATTTCAGTGGATGCTGAGTCTACGAGTAGTGATAAGTATGGAAAAGGGATGAATGATGTCAGTTGTTGTCAATATAATCAAATGCTTTCCAGTAAGGTTTTCAAGCTGATTATCTTAATGTATGATGAAAATCATATTTATGATAGGGGTAAATTTTGGTTTTATTATTTTGGTGGCTTGGGGCCGCCAGCTAGAGAATAAATATTATTTGCAAAATGTTTCGTGCATACTGAAAAAAGATCCCAATGGAGTGATAAGGTGCTTGGTATGCTTCACCAAACATAATTGGTTTCTTACATTGAATTAGTATTCAACCATCCCTATCTAGAGCCACTGTTGACGCCTCCAAATTCATGTCATTTATATGGCTATCTGGCCTTTTTGAATTTGTTCTCATCCTAGGGTTTTCAAATTTTAAATGCTTCTTAGTGGTTTTTCCTTGGATTGTTGTTCTCACGTCTTGTTTAAAACTTGATCTATCAAAATGGTTTCCCAGTTATGGTCGTGTGGGTTATGTTATTTTGTTTTTAAATGTTATTGTCCCTTTTACTGGTTGCGTTGGTTGATTTTTTGGTTGTGGTATGTTAGTAATTATCACTTATGTCTCTCGAATGCTTAGTTCATATTGGTTTGGTTGTTAGATCCTAGGGGATAACGTTTCTTTAATTTGTTTTAATGTGCACATGCTCTTGATCAAATACTAAATGCTTATCACAACTCTGCAAGGGTTATATCACTTTGGCATTTATGGGGTTGTAGATAGACAGTAGAAGTTTGATGGAAAGCTTTATCGTACCCTCACAGCAGTCAGGACTGTTAACTATTAGTGGTTGCAAACCTGCGAGGTGGTTCCCTATGGTCTTAAGAAATGTTAGTAGTGGCACTGCGGATTGAATAATTCATTAAAGGTTTTGCTTGCGGTGGAGTGATTGAGGGACATGTGTTACAAAATCTGGCCCCACAGCTGGAGAAGAATAAAGTCGTCGCAGTCTCACAAGGGTTACTTAGTTGAATGATTTTTTGCTTGCGGTGAAGCGAGGGGGAGCCATGTGTCATTGTTTGATATTGACTGATTAAATAAATAAAAACTAATTTCTTGCATCCTTGTATAGGTTTCTTGGTGTGGTTTGTTTTGCTTGCGAGGCTGTGAGTGGGTTGTTTAAGGTAACAATAAATGTTCTTGCACCCTCACAATAGTTAAAGGTTAAATTCATTTCATGTTGTGATCCTCTGATGAAGGTAAGCCCGTTTGGGTACTGGAATACTATATCCTGGATATGGTCAATTCAGGAAGATGTTGCATATTCACGAAGATGCTTATCCTCAAAATGAAATTCAGAATATGGTCTGACCCATTTGGTTCACCCGGAAGATGAATGAGAAGATGCATAAGGAATTTTAATTCTTTATTTTTTAATTTCTTTGAATATGGTGTGTATATATGTGTGTATATATACACACATGCACACATGCATATATATACATACATACATACATGTGTGTATATACACATGTGTATATACATGTGTATATATATACACACATGTGTAACACATGTATACACATATACACACATACACACATGTGTGTATACACACACATACACACATGTGTGTATACACACACATACACACATATACACACATTTATGTACATATACACACATACACACATATACACACATTTATGTACATATACACACATACACATGTGTGTTTATACACACATACATGTGTGTGTATACACACATGTGTGTATATACACATACAAGTGTGTATCCATGTATACGTATATACACACATGTGTATATATATACACACATGTGTGTATACACACACACACATATATATACACACACATACATGTGTGTATATATACACACACATATACACACCATACATATACACATACAAGTGTGTATCCATGTATACACATATACACACATGTGTATATATATACACATTCACACATTTGTGTATATATACACACATATATACACACACCATACATGTGTATATATGCACACATATACACACACCATACATGTATGTATATATACACACATATGTATATATACACACATACATGTATGTATATATACACACATATGTGTATATACACACATGCGTATATACACATGTGTGTATTT
>MU226688.1:2377168-2401765 GCA_018584345.1 Thuja plicata
GTGGAAGATGATATTCCCATTTTGGGGGCAAAATGAGAATTTCGGAATTCCAATTCTATTTTTTTCCAAGGACCCAAACATGGAATTTGGCATTATCCAGAATTAGATAATGCCAATTCCGGTCCAACTCCTGTTGCCAAACGGGCCCTAAAGGTTCTTGAGGAGAGACTTGGTCGCAGCCTTGTAACCAAATATGTGGGACCCAATTTGAACCCACGGTGTGGTGAGGATCTTACACATGGTACAAAAATACAATGCCCAAGTAAAAAATGGATTTCATATCGCATCTTTGAAGGATGGGGAATGAGTTGGAAGGTTGTAAGTTTGCGAGATTTAGACATGTGTTGAGGACAATTGATTTCATATATTTACAAGCTTAAAACGGAAATATGGAATTGAGCTACAAGCTAGCGATAGAGTAAAGGGATAACTTAAGATAGTTAGTCACAACCCCGCAATAGTTTTTGAAGACAGTTCAAATGGATAGTGGATATGCGAGTGACACATGTATGGGGTTCCTTCCAAAGGAGAATGTGAAGGGTTCCCATGACTAAGTAGTAATATGCATAGTTAAATGGGGTCCAATGAATGGATGCTTACCATGTGGTGCCACATAAGCATGAAAGTGCCAGGAAGGAATGGTTGAAACTATTTGATGATGATGAAGTAGGGAAAGTGGTGATTAGGTGGATAGTGTGACATCCGGTCTAAAATTTACAGAGCTCGAGAAATCAATGTGATGCAGAGTGGCCCAAAGAGCTTAAACATTCCCTTTCACCTATTAATCTTCTCACTTAGCCATCTAAAATCCTTTCCAAAAGATTACCTTATTATTCCCTCCTCGTCCTAAGATCCACTTACAGACTCTAAGACTCCTATATGTCGCTCACTTAAAGATACTACTTGGTTAGTTCTTCTCCTAACCCAACACAGTCTTTTGTTTTGTTTCCTCTACACAAAACACCTTGACTAGTTCTCATATCCCTTGGTGACCAAGGTACATTTCCTCCCAACTCGTCAAAGGAATGAGTTAGATCTACCTTTCAACTTATTTTGGAATAGGAAGCATGATTTGACCCAATTCCATTACCCCAATGAATCTATTCAAACCCTATAGTATACTAGCACCAATTAGGCCTAGTTTCCTATTATGTCTCCTTACTCGATTGTTTCCCTTTAACTTTTATTTTTCCAAACAACCCAAGGAAAAAATTATAGTTTAGGATACCCTTTTAAGGCCTTGTCAACATACTCTAATATGGCCTCCTGATCGTACCAACCAAGCACCTTGTTTTTTATTGTCTCCTTCAACCTAATTACCCAATTATCCCTATTCTCCAAAGAAAATAACCCCAAATGGACTTCCCCAACTTTTTTAATGGCTCATACACTTCATTCCCTATACCAACCCTCCAAATTCACCACCAAACCCTAATCTGCTCACCCTTTGGTATCTTTGCAACACCCATTTTCCCTTATCAACCAACTAGACACATAGAGATGTATGCCTAGGGGTCATCCTTCCAAATCCTTTCACCTCCTAGTTTAAAACAAATAGAATCCTATGGTACATCCCAAGACCTCACTTTCTACAAAGGGCCATAATTTTCCTACTATGGAAAGTGCAGATGATCACATTTATTCTCCAAAACCCTAGGTCTTTGAGCGTCCCAGGATTGCTACAGTAAATAGCTTCTAACTTGAAAATAAAAAGAGATTAAACCTTCAAAACAAGTGGAATACAAAGCTATAACATTTCTCTAATCAACCATGTAACACATTCACCATGAAAAATTTGTACAGGTCGTACAAGTTTATAAAAGCCACAGGTAAACAAGGAAATCTTCATAATTTTATTGTTTCTTCAACTAGATCCAATTTAATTGGTTAGTCATTAAACCTCATTTTGACAAACGTTGCACGCAACTTTTTGAGCAACTATGCAATTTTTGCAAACTTTCTACTCCAATTGGCCTAAGGATCGAATTACCTTAAAAATGAGTCATAAATGAAAGAAAATGCCTAACAAGACTAATTCTAACCTATTCCACCCTCCTAGGTACTTGTTGACCAGAGTTGACCAAGTAGGCTTATTATCGCCTATCAGGGTCAATCGCCTTACAAAAGGGTCATTAGTACTAATCAAAGATAATCAAATGGTCCTAAGGACCTTATTAAAAATTAGGAACTCTTATTAGGGTCCATGTTGAATTATTTCATCCATGGGTGCCCCTGCACCAGACTCCCAAGCAAAAATATCTCAAGCCCCTCTTGAGATGAGGTCTTGTAAGGTAGCATCATGTTGTTGAATATCCTATTCATCCATCCATACTGCTTCAAAGGAAGGTAATCCCTTCCATTTAACCAAATATTTCTTGTATTTATGTCTCCTTTTTTTCCTAACAACCTTAGTGTCCAAAACACATTCCAACTCTACTTATTTTCTAGGTGGAAGATCCTGCAACCACTCCTTAGCCTCCAAAACTCCCTGGTCAACATTTTCACATGTTGAAACAACACCCTTAAATGGAAGAAGATCAGACTTATTAAATAATGGAGAGATACCTATGTTAGGGGGAAACTATATCTCATAAGCATTAGGTGCAAATTTCTTCACAATGCTGCAAGGTCCTATTTTCTTCACCATAAGTTTGGTGTGTCTCCCTTTAGGTAACCTTTCCCCTTTCAAATGTGCCTGATATTGTACATCCCTTCCTTTTTTAGCATGTTCCTTGTAATTGAGAGAATTTTTTTGAAGTGTCTCCCTAACTATATCATGGACCTCCTTGAGTGCCTCTACAAAATTTTCTCTGTATGCACTGAAAATATGATATTGAGGTAGATCCCTGAGTTCCATTATACCCCTTGGATTCATCCCATAAATAATTTGAAAAGGTATTTTTCCCGTACTCTAGTTGATAGAGTCATTGTAAGATAACTCTGCTTAAGATAAGATAGTGTCCCATGACTGATTGTGTTGTTTTGTCAAACACCTTAAGAGGTTCCCAAGTGATCTGTTAACCACTTCAGCCTTCCCATCTATTTGTGGATGATATGTAGAACTAAAGGAAACATTTTTTCCCAGTTTCCTCCATAAGGTCCTCCAAAATTTATTCACAAACTTCACATCCCTGTCAGATAGAATACTGGAAGGAAAACCATGAATTATGACTTCTTCCTTAAAGAAGATATCTGCTATGTGAGAAGCATCATTGGTACTTTTGTATGGAAATAAATGACACATCTTATTGATCCTATCTACCACAAAAAAACACACTATCAAAACTCTTTTGTGTCCTTGGAAGACCCATCACAAAATCCCTAATCACAATGTCACATGGCCTCGTAGGAATTTTCAAAGGTTGATACAACCTGACATTAGTGGATGTGCCCTTACCCCTTTGACAAACTACACAACTCTCCACATAATTCCTGACATCTATCTACATCCTAGGCCAAACGTAATTTCTCCTTACTTGTTCAAGAGTCTTATCCAATCCAAAATGACCACTTAAACTCCCACTGTGTTTTTCCTTAATAATAGTGTCCTTCATTGAATATCTTGGCACATGTAATTGACTGCCCTTAAACAAAAGACCCTCATGTACCAAAAACTCATAATATTGAACATGACCATTATTAGAAAAATCAGTGCATACCTTATATATTTCATGTAAGTCCTCATCTCCCTTATACGGGGATTTTAAAGAATCCACCCCCACACTTTGCAGTTGAACTTCTTGAACTCCCAATACTCTCCTACTTAAGGCTTCTTCTAATTTATTACTCATCCCTTTCTTATGTTTAATAGTAAAGGTATATGCCTGAATTGATTCCACCCACTTCATGTGTCTATGGTTTAGCTTCTCATGGCTATTAAGAAAACTTAGTGCTTGATTGTCAGTATAGACAATAAACTCCTTAGGAAGTAGATAATGCCTCCCCTTCTTAAGGGATTGCACAAGTGCATACAACTCCAAGTCATAGGATGAATACTTCCTCTTCACTTAATTGAGCCTCTCACTAAAGAATGCCACAAGCCTCCCCTCTTGACTTAAAACGTCTCCTATACCCACATTACTGGCATCACATTCAATGGTGAACAACTTATTGAAATTGGGCAATACAAGAATAGGTTGTTGTACCACCTTTACCTTGAGAGTTTCAAAAGCTTTATCTATAGCTTCTATCCAAGAAAACATATATTTTTGTCCCACTTTGATGGTGTCTAACATTGGATCACATACCTAGCTATAATTATTGATAAACTTCCTATAAAATGTACACAATCCATGGAAACTCCTAACTTCACCCATGCTCCTAGGAGTAAGCCAACTCACAATGGATTCAATTTTGGATGGATCCATATTAAGGCTTCCCTTAGAGATCATAAACCCCAAATAGACCAATTCCTTCTTCAAAAACTCACACTTTTCCAAATTTATGAGTAGATTTTCCTCATGCAAATTCCTCAATACTAACTCCAAGTGTTCTTGGTGTTCCTCCCTAGTTTTCCTGAAAATAAGGATGTCATCTAAGTACACTACAAAAAAACTCCCTATAAATGGTTTGAGCACTTCTTTCATTAACCTCATGAAGGTGTTAGGAGCATTGCTTAAGCCAAATGGCATAACCATCCATTCGTACAACCATTCATTTATTTTGAAGGTTGTCTTCCACTCATCCCCCTTCCTAATCCTTATTTCGTGGTAACCACTCTTTAGGTCTATCTTAGAAAAGTACCAATCCGCCCTCTAAACAATCCATCAAATATTCTATTATAGGCATAAGAAATATGTACCTAATTATAATCTTGTTAATGTCCCTTGAATCTATGCAAAGCCTCAATTTCACTCCCTTTTTAGGTGCTAGAACAGTGGGTATTGTACATGGATTGAGGCTCTTCCTGATAAGCCCCTTATCCAATAACTATTCGATCTTTTTGGAAATCTCTTCATTCTGTGATGGATTCATCTTGTAGGCATCCTTGTTTGGTAATGTGGCTCTGGGAATAAAATATATGTGGTGACTAACATCTCTAATTGGTGGACGAGAGTTAGGGATCCCCTCCTTTACTACCCCTTCAAACTTCTTCAACAACTCTTCCACTTCAAATGGAAGATCCTTGTCCTTATCCTTGGATGGTTCTGATGTACTCCTAGGCTTCACTACCAAAGAAAAACTAATATTATCCTCCTTCAAGGTTTGCAACATTTATTTTTCCCCTATCAACATTATGCCTGGTCCTAGCTTCTCTTCTATCACATCAGGTAATGGATGCATGGTTTACTTTATGCCTCCCTTAGTAATCCTATAAACATTCTTCTTTCCATAATATTGAGCATTAACATCATACTTCCATGGCCTGGAAAGTAAGAGGTGACAAGCATCCATATTGAAAATATCACACAATAACCTATCATGTATTCCCTTATTTGAATATCCACCCATGCTTGTTCATCCACAATAATTTGTTGTCATTTTTTCAACCAAGAGATTCTAAAAGGAAATGGATGAGGGATCCTTTTTAATTGTAACTTTTTAACTATTTCATTAGATATTAAATTATCAGTAGACCATAAGTCTATAATTACTTTGTACACCTTACGTCCTAATTTGCATCAAGTCCTAAAGAGATTCTTCCTCTAAGGTGGTTCCTTGGGAGAAGGTCCTTTGAGAAACGTCCTCCTCATCATAAGATTTTCTCCAAGTTTTGGAACTACAGGCCTTGAAATTTAATGTACACTGTGAGTATCATCTTCTTGGACTAAATGATTCATTTCTCCCCCTTGGGAATGGTTCTAATTTGTCATAGGGAGTCTCTTTGTTTAATTCCCCTCTTGTCCATAATTGAATCATTTTCCATATAATATGACTTCAACCCTTCCTAATCCTCCACTCATTCCCCTATCATTTGGCCTTCTTCCCCTAAAGGTAAATCAAGAGTTAGAACTTCTAGAGGGCTCCCCTTAACTAGTCTCCCCTTGAGACTTTTGTTTTTGGATTCTACCACCAAAACCCCCTCTTCCTCTGAAACATCTTCCTCCTCTTCCCCTATTATTCTAATCACCCTTCCTCTTCAATTTGTCCTCTACCCTTAGAGTCAATTGTATACACTTGTTTTTTGTATCAAGGGCCAATTTATTGATTTCATCCTCAATATTCATCCTTAAACCATACAAATACCTAGCCACATTCTCAGGATCCTCCTCATGCCTCTTGGATCTGAGACTTAGCCTATGAAACTCCTTTGTGTAGGCATTCAAATCAAGATCCCTCTGCCTAAAATTTTGCAACCTCCTATACATTTGTACCTCATAATCAGGTGGAATAAATTGAGTCTTAATCCTTTCACTCATCCTTCCCCATGAGGAGATCATGTTCCTTCCTTCCTTGGTCCTTTCTCCTTGAATGTAGTTCCACTATGAAAGTGCAGGCCCTTTTAACTTGTCTTTGGCTATTTTAACTATCTTATCCTCTATAACTTCATTCTATTCAAAATATTTTTTCAAAGCCTCAACCCATTCCATTAATTCCTCTCTATCCATTCTCCCTCCAAACATGGGTAGGTTGTCTATATTATCCCTGCCAACTAACTTCAAGGCTTCCATGAATGCTCTCTAATCTGCAAGTAATTCCACTTCATGTCTAT
Source organism: Thuja plicata (assembly GCA_018584345.1). Lineage (NCBI taxonomy): Eukaryota > Viridiplantae > Streptophyta > Pinopsida > Cupressales > Cupressaceae > Thuja > Thuja plicata. Next base: position 2,383,821 of record MU226688.1, read on the forward strand.
GGGTTTACTCCTCTCTTTCTTCCCCTTCCTCATCAGATTCACTCTCACTCTCCCTTACCTTTCCTTTAGTCTTCTTCATCTCCCCAAACTTGGCTTCAAACATTTCCTCAAACTTCTTTTTGACTGCATCTTGTAACATGTTTTAGGAGGCATGGTGTTACCCTCTTATTTTGGCCCTTCCTTTATCATACACCAAGATCACAACACCCACGTGATCCTATGCTTCTCTGATACCACTATGATGCAGAGTGGACCAAAGAAATTAAATTTTCCCTTTCACCTATTAATATTCTCACTTAGTCATCCCCTATCCTTTCCAAAATATTCCCTTATTGTCCCCTCATCCTAAGATCCACTTGCAGAATCTGAGACTTTTTCAAATCTAAGACTCCTATATGTCCCTCACTTGAAGATGCTACTCAATTAGTTCTTCTCCTAACCCAACACATTCTTTTGTTGTTTTTTCTCTACTCTAAGATTGCCTCCTAATCGCACCAACCAAGAACCTTTTTTTTTATGTCTCCTTTGGCCTAATTGGCACTATCTCCTTATGCCTAATTATCCAATTAGCCCTATACTCCAAAGGAAATACCCCCAAATGGAATTCCCAAACTTTTTCAATGTCTCATACACTTCATTACCTATGCCAACCCTCCAAATTCACCATAAAACCCCAACCAACTCACCCTTTGGTATCTCTGCAACACTCGTTTGCCCTTATCAACCAACCAGACACATAGAGATACCTAGCTAGGGCTTCCTCTTCCTTCCAAATCCTTTCACCTCCTGGTTTAAAACAAATAGAATCCTATGGTACATTGCAAGACCTCACTTTCCACAAAGGGCCAGAATTTTCCTACAGTGGAAAGTGTTGATCACATTTCTTCTCCAAAACCCTAGGTCTTTGGGGGTGTTAGGCCTGCTACAGTAAATGGCTTCTAACTTTCAAATTAAAAGATATCAAACCTTCAAACAAAGTGGAATACAAAACTATAACATTCCTCTAATTAACCATGCAACACATTCACCATGAACAATTTGTATAGGTCGTACAAGTTCAGAAAAGACATGGATAAACTAGGAAAACTTCATAATTTTAATGTTTCTTCTCCCAAAAACATCAATAACCAACTTGAATTAGATCCCCTAAGGCTTATGAAGCCATTTCCCCCATTTTTAACCAGATCCAACCAAATTTTGAATTGGTTAGATGTTAAACCCCATTTTGACAACTTTTGAGAAAAGTTGCAAGCAACTTTTTGAGCAACTATGCAATTTTTGCAAACTTTCTACCACAATTGTCCTAAGGATAAAATAAACTTACAAATACATCATAAATGAAACCAAACACCTAACAAGACCAATTATTCCCTATTCTACCCTCCTAGGGACCCATTGACCAGAGTTGACCAAGTAGGCTTATTATGGCCTATCAGGGTCAATGGCCTTACAAAAGGGTTATTACCACTAATCAATCATACTCAAATGGTCCTAAGGACCTTATTAAAAATTAGTAACTCTTATGAGGGTCTGTGTTTAATTATGTCATCCATGGATACCCCTGCACCACAATGTGAACAGGAAATCATTTGTTTCACCTTAGAACTTTTTGAGTATCCTAGTGAATTTGTGGTTACCAAGAAGAATACAAATGAAAAAGATCCCAATGTTGCCTAGTTAAATATTTGACATCAAGAGAGTGAGATCTTTCCTAATCTATTTTTATGTAAAGCGTCTTGTCAGCACAAGTATACGATGAAAATATTGCAATTGTAGTAAATTGATGTCACCACTTAACATTTTAAGGATTGTGAGTTGTATCTCAAAGGTGGTAATGCTATAACTTGTGTCATTTTTTATTTCAAAACTAAGGCAAGCACAACTGAGAGGGGGCGGTGAATCATTTGTACACACATAATAAATTTAATTATACTTTATCCACTTAGATCTGAAGGATAAACAATAAAAGAAATATCCACAACACAAAACATAGAACACCAAGATTTGTTCTCAAGGAAACCAAGTTAAGGGAAAACCCTTGTGGGAATCAAACCCACAAGATGAATGTACTCTATTAAAAGATTGTCTATTTAATAGAAAAATAGAGAACAAGGGATGCACAAACAACCACAGGCTTACAGCCCAATTTGCAGGCACACTACCCAGAACTCACTGCTCACAATATAATCACATATTTGGCCCTCAATCAGGTTCACCAATCTATCTTCAAGTACAACAAGGTGGACATATAGTCCATTACAACTGAACTGACAAACAACATCACCAATGCTAATATATTTTTGATGAAGTACAAACTCTACCTTAAATGAAAAAAACAAGTATCAGAAAATCTCCTTACAATCGCATACTACCACATCTCTCTCCTCTCAACAATTAAAAAATGATCTCTCATTTATACCGATCACAAATAATAATCAACCACTAGGTTGGCTAGACGTAGTACAATAAAATATATAAACAATAAGCTCAATCTCCAAGGTGATCCAAATCAAGTCGGATAAGACATAGATACGACCCAAATCTCCAATCACAAACATAATAGCATATCACCAAAACATCATCAATAATCACAACATGTTACTCCATCAAGTTGGCTAAGACCTAAATGAAGAAACACCAACATGCTACCCAAAACAAAAAATGTGATCACCTTGAATAATGAAATCCAAGAACGTGATGATTACACAATCCAAGAACACCAATAGGCACCATGAATACCATCCAGAACAAAATCAAAACTCATCTTCATCTTTGATCAACAAGAACACTAAAATACCAAAGTCTATCACAACTAAAGATAGCTTGTCATACTCTAAATCATGAACAACACTAGCTATGAACACAATGATAAGGAAACATATAACCACCAACTTTGTAACCTCTGAAACATCAAATCCAAGATATGCTAATCCAAATACTCAACCTTTGTATACATGAACACTATAAAAACAATAACCAACAACTTGAACAAACCTCACTCAAACTATCATCCAAACTTTTGCGAACCTCTGTAGACAAACTACACACACCATAGAATAATACCTTACGATCGCAACTTGAGATCTTCAATATAGCACCTGAACAATTGAAATCTTCTTCACTAAACACACTAAAGACATTGTCTGAAACAGTAACTAGTATGGTTACATCAATAACAAAACATTAATGTCAGCACACCCAAAAACCAAACTCTGACATGCTCAACAATATTCCAACAATCTTCCCCTTTGGCATTGATTACAACATGCAAAGTAAAAAAATGATCAATGCACAAAATCATTAATATATCCAACTGATCACTCTAAATATCTAGCATCAACACAATCTCTCTCAAGCATAATAACTTGCATTTTTCACACACAATCTCCCCCCTTTGATATCAATGAAAAAGGACCAAATATATCAAAATGAACTGTACTCGCCTTAAGGAAAAATAGAAATATATATAAGTACCGAACCATAATAACCATAAGACTACTCTCTCTAAGGAGTAGTCCCCAAACTCATCATTCTAGTGAATGATATTCTAGTAGGTTTTTTGGACTGATTGCATCCTCATCATCATTAGTACTGATCAGGAGGGGATATCACCCCAATTTTCTCCCTGAGATACACAAATGTATCCTTCGAAAGAGGCTTTGTAAAGATATCATCAATCTGATCCTTAGTAGACGCAAATTTTAGTTTCACTTCCGTTCCACTGACTTTATCCCTCAATACATGAAACTTAATAGAAATATACTTTGTCCTTGAATGTAACACATGATTCTTTGAGATATTTATAGCACTAGAGTTATCATAGTAGATAATAATAGGTTCATCAATGTTTATCCATATATCCTTTAGTATTTTCTTCATCCAAATAGCTTGATTATAGTTTATTGCAGCAGCAACATATTCAGCTTCAGCAGTAGATTGAGAAAAAAAATCATGTTTCTTACTAGTCCAAGAAACTAGTCTCTTACCCATAAAGAATGCACCTCCACTAGTACTTTTTCTGTCATCAACATTACCTTTCCAATCAGCATCAGTGTATGCAAATAGATTAAAATCATAATCTTCTTCATACCATAATCCATATTCAACTATACCCTTCAAGTATCTAAAAAAAATTTTGATAGAAACTGATGTGATTCCTTTGGTTCAACTTGAAATCTTGCAACAATTCCAGCAACATTTGATATGTATGGTCTAGAATGAGTTAGATATCCTCTGATCATAGATCTATATAGTGTCTTATTAGCACAAGGGGAATCATCATCCTTAGTTAACTTGCAACCAGTAACCATAGGAGTTCCTAGTTGTTTTGAATCCTCCATACCAAATTTCTTCAACAATTATCTTGCATACTTGGACTGTGTGATAAAAATTCCTATATCCAAATGTTTAATTTTCAATCCAGGAAATAATTCCATCTCACCTATCATATACATCTCAAAATATTTTTGCATTTCATCAAAAAAACCTCTACTCAGCTCATAATTACCACAATATATTATATCATCAATAAATGCTTTAGAAATCAAGATATTATCATCATATATTCTAGAATATAAGTTACTATCTGCAGTACCCTTGTTGAAACCAATATTTTTCAAGTACTTGTCCAATCTGGCATACTAGGCTCTAGGAGCTTGCTTTAGTCCATACAAATATTTCTACAATTTACAAACCATGTCTCCTTCCTTGGTTAGATTAAAACCATTAGGCTTCTCAATATAAATGTCTTCCTCTAGTTCACCATTTAAGAATGCAGACTTAACATCCACCTGATAGACTTTAAATTTTTTGTAAGCTGCATATGCAAGAATTAATCCAATACCTTTCATCTATGAATATCCTTTGCATACTAATCTTTCTTTTTTTTGAACCACTTTACCATCTTCATTCAGCTTGTTTCTGAATACCCATTTTGTAGGTCAATCACATTTTTGTCACTAGGTATGGGAACAAAGATCCAAGTCTTGTTCTTATCAAACTGATCAAGTTCTTTTTTCACTGATTTCATCCAACTTTCTTCATTACATCCTTCTTTTATATCTTTAGGCTCTAATTCATATTAAAAAAAACATGTTAATTTCATCTCTAGCAATTCTTCCTCTAGTTTGAACACCCCCCTTCTTATCTCCAATAATGACTTCTTTAGAATGATTAATATTTACATATCATAGAGTTTTCGGTGTAGGTTGTGTAGCAGACCCTTCAATGTGAATATCCACTTCATTTTCCATAGGTTCTTTCTACTTTTATGATCCATCCTGATTCTAATTTTGCACTTCCATAATCTGATTGTCTTCTTCAACTATGTCATACCAGCGAGTTATTTCTAATCTTTGTACATTTTCATCAACTCTGACATTTGCAGTTTCAAGAATCTTTTGCAGTCTATGGTTATAACATGTATATGCTTTTCTCTTTGTAGAATATCCAAAAAATATTCCTTCATCACTTCTAGGATCAAACTTTCCAATATCCTTGTCTCTCTTAATATAACATTTACTCCCAAAAGTTCTAAAGTATTTCACTGTAGGAATATGAGCATACCATAGTTTGTAAGGAGTCTTACCAGTTCCCTATCTAATGTGTACTCGGTTCAAAGTATATACTGCGGTGCACACTACTTCTCTTTGGTAGACCCGTGGAACTTTTCCTTCAATCGTCATAGTCTTAGTTGTGTCTAGGATATTCTTATTCTTTCGGTCAACAACACCATGTTGTTTTGGGGTTTGTGGAGAATAATTTTGACTTTTTATCCCATGTTCTTCAAAAAATGCATAAAATTCTCAATATATAAATTGTCCACCTCTATCTAATCTTAGGCATTTTAATCTATTTCCACATTTTATTTCTACCATCATCTTGAATATCTGAAATTTATGAAAACCTTCTAAATTCTCTCTCAAAAATGTAATCCATGTCATTCTTGAATAGTCATCAACAAATAGCATAAAATATTGTTTACCATAATAGCTTCTTGTCTTAGTAGGACCATATAGATCTTTATGAACCAAATCCAAAAATCCATTTGAAGACTATGTCTTATTCTTGAAAGTATATCTAGTTGGTTTACCCAATTGACATTCTTTGCACATATTGTTAGGCTTCATCAGTTTAGAAAAATCTCTTACAGCATTAGTAGTGCTAAATTTCAACATATTATCAAAGTTCACATGACAAAATCTTCTATGCCATAATCAATTGTCATCAATCTTAGCAATCAAACATTTATTCTCAACAGTTTTCAAATGAAATAGTTTACCAGTAGTTTGTGTACCTGATGCAATAAACTTTCTTGTACTCTCAATGATCTTACAGATTCTATCCATGAATTCCAATTTGTAACCTTTATCCAATAGTTTTCTAAGACTCAAAAAATTATGACTTAAATCTTCAACATAGAGGACATCATCAGTATTGTTTTTACCATCAAGAGTGATAGATCATTTTCCTTTAAACAAAAAAGGAGCATTGTTACCAAATCTAGCAACAACACCATCATATTCTTCAAGCTTCACAAACTTATCCTTATTATCATTCATATGATGTGAGCATCCACTATCAATGACCCATTCATCCCTTTTAACAATTCGTGAAACCAATACTTTTTATACATTAGGATTATCTTCTTTAATAGAAATAAACACAATTTCATCCTCACTAGCAACAGACTCATCATCAGTCACACCTTAGTCATTAGCATAAAAAAATTTATGACCCTTACAATGATATTTCTTAGACTTGTCTCTACTATCCTTAGAGTTTTTATTTGGACATCTAGATGCAATATGACCAATCTTATTACAATTGAAGCATTTCAAAGGTAACTTTCCTTCATACTTACCAGAACTCTTAGGTAGTCTTCTCGCAATCAAAGCTTCAAGTTCATCAATCTTCCTCTCTTCCTCCATCGTCTCTTCCCAATCTTTAGCATAGTGTTTGAATGTTATCTCTGTAGAGATTTCTCCCCAGTCATATTTAGTCACGCTAGCTTTAAATGTAGTCTCAACCTTCAGAAGTTCCTTACTAAGTGTAGTCATCTCATAGGTGCAGAGTCTACCTACCAAAGCTTCTCTATAAATGTCTCTTATAGTTCTCAATTTGTCAATAGAAAAAAAATTTATCATTGTAACATGTGGGAAAAGATCTCATAATCTTATCTACAACTTTATTGTTTGTCAAGGTACCACTAGCACATCTGGTTGCACAAACCAGATCATTTACTCTTTGCAAATATACTGAGGTAGTTTCACCTTCACTCATCTTCATATCATCAAATTTTTCTTTTAATGCCTGTAACTTAGCTTTCTTAACATATGTATCACCTTCATAAATAGTTTATAATTTCTTACATACCTCATGTGAATTCCTTAATCCATAAATGTGAGAATATTCTAAATCAGATAAGGCATTGATCAAATTCTCTTTTGTTAACATGTTCTCCTTGAATTTCTTCTTTTCATCTACAATAGAATTTTTTATATCATTCAAAATAGCATAAGTATTCTCAATAATATGTCAGTACGCATCTTCTCTTCCCATGCATATCAGGTAGGTGGTCATCTGATCCTTCCAAATCAGGTAGTTATTTCCATTAGACTTCAAATACTCCTTTCTTATACTTGACATGGAGGATCTCCTTCAAGTGATCAAGCTTCTTCAAAATCACTCGGCTTTGATATCAATTGCTAGGCCCAAAAGGAGGCAAACACAAGTGAGAAAGGGTGGGTGAATCAGTTGTACACACCTAATAACTTTAATTCCACTTTAGCCACTTAGATCTGAAAGATAAAAAATAAAAGAAAGATCCACAACACTGAACACAAAGATTTGTTCTTGAGGAAACCCATTTAAGGGAAAACCCTCGTGGGAATCAAACCCACAAGATGAATGTACTTTGTTAAAAGTATTTCCTGGTTAAGAGAAAAATATAAAACAAAGTATGCACAAGAAACCATAGGCTTATAATACAATATGCATGCACACTGCCCAGAGCTCACTGCTCACAATATAATCATGAATCTAGCCCTCAGTCAAGTTCACCAATCTATCTTCAATTACAATAGGGTGGACATACAGTCCATTACAACTGAACTGATAAACAAAATCTCCAATGCCAATAGAGTTCTGATGAAGTACAAACTCTGCCTTAAATGCAAAACACAAGTATCATAAACTCTCCTTATAATCGCATACTACCACATCTCTCTCCTCTCAACAATTACAAAATGGTCTCTCATTTATACCGATTTAAAAATAATAATCAACCACTTGGTCGGTTAGACCTATAACAATAAAAGATGTAAACAATAAGCTCAATCTCCAAGGTGATCCAAATCAATTCAACTAAGACATGGATAGGACCCAAATCTCCAATCACAAATACAATAGCGTATCACAGAAATAGCATCAAAAATCCCAACATGTTACTCCATCAAGTCGTCTAAGACCTAAATGAAGAAATGCCAACACTCTACCCAAAATATCAAATCTAATCACCTCAAATAATGCAATCCAACAACACGATCATTACATGATCCAATAACACCAACAGGCACCATGAATACCATCTAGAGTGAAATCCAAACTAGTCTTCATCTCTGATCAACAAGTACACTAAAATACAAAACTTTGTCACAACAAAAGATATTTTTTCATACTCTGAATCATGAACAACACTGACTATGAAGACAATGATAAGGAAACATATAACCACTAGCTTCACAAACTCTGAAACATCAAATCCAAGACATACCAATCCAAATACTCAACCTTTGTATATAGAAACACTGTAACAGTAACAACCAACAACTCGATCAAACCTTACTCAAACTATCATCCAAACTTCTATGAATCTCTATAGACAAACTATAGACACCATGGAACAATACCTTATGATCGCAACTCGAGATCTTCAATATAGTGCCTGAACAACGGAAATATTCTTCATTGAACACACTAAACACACTATCTAAAATAGTAACCATTATGTTGACATCAATGACAAAACATTAATGTCAGCACACTCAAAAACCAAACTTTGACATGCTCAACAATCTTCCAACACCGTCTAGTTTAAATATCTGCATTGAGGGAGGTTTTCATTTGATCAAGAAGGTTAGGGATGGACTTCCTAGAGAGAGTAGGTGTCTCCTGGTGTATGGTGAAATTATTTAACAAATTGTTGTTACAAGAAACATACATAGGTAATAAAATTGAGTAGGATGATGTTCACGCTATAGCCATAGAGATATTAGAATGGTTGTTGGTAGTTAAAGGGATTTTATAATGATTTAGTGTGACTACACACTTTTTCTGTAGTTTTCAAATAGTTCTTATCTCTAAGGTTATCGCACTGATTCTCTTGAATAAGGGAGGTATGGATTGGGGTATGGGTGCAGGTAAAAAAGGTGTGATTCTGGAGTTGCCTGGTTTGCCTTGGGAAGAAGTCTCGAAGTTCTCCCCTAATGGGGAAACTAGAGAGAATCTTGCATTTTTGCATTTTCAGCATCGATAATGACCCATGGTCGATATTGGCACATCTCCCAAGCCTGGTTGGTTTGTTGAATGCAATTTGGCCTTGTCATCGTGGCTTCCTTTTTTACCTGCCAAGAAATTTTATTTCAGGACAAGACCGGTGGTAACAAACCTTGTTGGTATATTATTTTTTGAAATCGATTGATGGCAGTTAGAAAAAAACATTTGTTAGCGACCTATAGCTTGTTGCATTCCTTAAGTTATAAAAGGAATTCCAAGGCCAGATGATTGAGTTCTGAAATTTTCCTTCAAGTTTGTAAATAGGATAGAGTTTAGTCTTAAGTTGTAGTTTGAGAATGTAATTCTGAGATGGTGTAATCTTATAAGTAGTATTAATTAGATTGTGCAATGATAAATACTTATGTCATAAAGTTGTCTCCAACTTTGTATGTTATAAATCATATGAATTGAATATATCAAAGATCGTCGAGTTCATATTTGTAATTTCCCTATGGATGTGTTATTTGTTCATTGGTCTCTCTCAAGGAGAGTTAAATTTATGTAGGAAGGTAGCAGTGATTTTGAGTGTTTGAAGTGTATTAATGAAGTAGAACTTAGTGAAATCATGAATGGGATTTTTAATGTTAAGCATTGACATATTTGAGACCCGCTAGTTAAGTTTTCATTTTCTCCTAGGATCTTTGTTATGATTTTACTTTTGACTCTATGGCTAAAGGTTAGGCACTTGATTGTTGAGATCCCTAGATAATATTTAGATTCAAAATCATTAGTCAAATAATCTTAATTTCATTTTGATAGTATAGGAGTAGTGTAGTTTTGTTCTCAACATGCTCAATGCAAGTGGTATTGTGCATAAAGTTGGTAAAGTTTAAATACCTGTTACCTATGAATCTAAGAACTATCCTCTCTTTGGATTTGTAGTTTGGTGTTTAAAATGAATTTATCATATGTGCAAACCTATAAATTGGGAACACCCTCCCGAGTATGGTGGAGTTCAAAGTGAAGAAGGCTTTTATGCCTTGTTATGTTACATTTTCTTGTCTTCAATCTGTGGATAGGGTTTGATATATTGTCTATATTTTCAATCCCATGATCTAGGTTATGTTATTTCTCTTAGGATTGAAGGTGGAAGGAAAAATATCCAACATGGTGGTTGTGGTTTCTTTTATATGCCTGATTCAAAAATGCAGCATGTTGTTAGCAAAGATGAGAATGGTATGGCTAGTATTATATAGGATGTGAGACCATATTTTTGATCAGACATATTTGAATGATGCAATCATATGTGGGATGGTGCATCGTGATAAAAATCAAATATATGACCAATGGAAGTGGAGGCTTTCCTTTTTTGTGGCCTTGCGCCATCAATTATGGTTTAATTTTTTCAAACCATACCATTTCATGTCGGGGTTTCCATTGCATGGAAAGTCCTTGGAACATGATTTTTTTCCATGCAGAGTAGCTCAAGGCATTTTCAGATGTGGTTTCTTTTCTATTCATTGGTTCCCTAACATATGAAAACCCTAAAAAACACCCCTGTAAATCCTATTACCAACATGGGAATTTTCCTTGGAATCATATTTTTATACAAGAAATAAGTGCATGCATTCATTTTTAGCCCGCTAAAGTAAAATCTAATTAGTTTTTGAAGTATCACCTTTTAGGATGCTGAAATAGTTGCATGGCGTAGGTTTTCAAGTAAGCATCTTTGAAAGCCAATAACTCATTACCTAAACATCATTTGATCAAATTGATTATTCCCTACAATTGTCTACGTCGTGTTAGGATTAGGTAATACTGAGAGGTGGGTGAATCAGTATTACAACACTTTAAACATGAACCAATTAATTTCCAACTTAACCAAACAAATACTAAAATGAAAAGAACATAAACACATAAAACATAACTCATAACACCATGATTTTTTGTCGAGAAAACCTTGGTGGGGATGGTACCCACAAATATGCACAAACATTATCACGTCCTTGTTAGGAGACCTAGCCCTATTAGGAGCTGAATATTACATTAGTACATTTCCCTATTAGGGGAATACAAAACCCTATTAAAGGTATACTAAGCACGATGCTCATACAATCATAAATACTATTCTGTTACAATACTTTTCTCATGAATGAACAAACAAGCATCTGCTTTGCTTAGGTAGTTACAGTTGTAACTTGCATCACTATCTGTCTGACTCTGATATCAAAATGCATCCATGCATCACATCCACATAATCTCTCATCTATACATTCTCTTTTTCACACTTCACTTCTCAAAAGCTCTCCATATATATCTTATTTTTATTTCCCAGTCAGCTTCCAATTACATCACAAAATAGAATTAATACTTATACAAAAAATTAATTACTATGTCAGCAACCATACACTATAAAAACATAGTTAATCCAAAATCCAAATCCAACCTAGCACGTTTGGACTTCACGTTATACTCCCTCAATCATCGTGATTATTCATCGACCCTACATCATTGTTAGTATGTCTTCGCATATCTTCAACTGTTTGTATCTTATTGTGATCAACACCAAAAATCAAGTGACCTTAACAAAAGGTCATACACATCCCAAAATAGCTTCCTATAATCTTGCATGTCTCCATTCATTACATACTATCTTCACTGATCAAAATTGTACTTCTATACTCTGTATATCTGCTTTCTGTACTTAGTCATTTTGCAATCCCAAACTCCAAAAATGTGTTATATTCCAAGCGACCATCCATACCAGATGTATTTCCATAAATGACAACCCTCAAGTGTTCCATAACACTCCTGAATGAATCACTTGTCAACAATCTCTTCCTTTGGAATTGATGGCAACACTTAGTGAAAAATGACTAAGTGTCAATACCAAAAAGATATACATAATATATTTTCTTCTCTTCTCCATACATATGTGTCTACTCTATACATTTTTCTTCTCTTCTCCCCCTTTGACATCAATGGAAAAAGGTATATTAAAACGTATAATACAAAACAAAATTGTACCACTACTTACCAAAAAGTTATACCATCTTTAGTACATCTTGGAATGAGCTCTCCAAGATCTTCACTTCCTCTGACCAAGTCTTTACCAATATCTGACTCACATGAACTAGCTCATTCAGTGCAAACGAAGATTTCTATGTTGCCTTTATCTCAGTAAGCATATGTTTTGTAAGGGTCTATATTGTCTTCTTCATGTCAGAAAGATGTGTCTCCAGAATTGATAGCTTAGGCGTGATTAAACTCTTCAGCATACCAAGTCTTCCCACAACTCTCCCTTTCTCTATATCCAAAACACTCATCTTGTCCAATATCCTAGACACTTCTCTATCTAACTCCAATATAGAGTGTGAAAAGGTCTCACAACTATCCATCATCTTGTTCAGAGTTAGTCTGTCCTTTGCTATAATCTCCTCAATGTTTTTCAGATGTCTTAGGAGATTTATACAATAACTGTATAACTTCCTTCCATACGATACACAAATTCTTGCCTCTGATATAGCTTTGTTCAATATGCCCAAGTCCCATGAGATAGACTTGCATATTTCCTCCAACTTCTTCACAAGGTACTTCTTCTCAACTTTCTCTTCAGCAATCTTCTCCAAGGACTCATAATGACTGTCAAAGTCATCCAACACTTTGTTCAAGTTCTCTGCACTATCCTTTGATTGGAAAGTAAAAGGTATAGGCAGGATTTTTTTGAAAGTATCAACTTCTCTTTCCATTACCCTTGACTTCTTCTCACCTTTCTTCTCAGATATCTCCTTCGCTTAAGAAAATGTGATGAAGGATAGCTTCATCAACTCATCTTCATCCATGCTCTCAACATCAGTGTTCAGAGTCTTATCTCCACTTGCCAACAAAAAAGATGAAGAAACAGATGTATGAATATACTGTTTCCCTTCAACTTTAGTCATTATTTCCTTTACTTCTTCAACTTCACTCAGTTTTTGTTCATTTATCTCTTCTATTTCAGGAACAATGTTTTATTCTATGTTGGTATCCTTCCCAGAAGGGTCACTATCATCCTTTGAGGTTTCCAAAGACACAAGCACACCAGAAATAAATAAATTTGGTTGCTTCATTATACTCATAAATTCACTAGTGTCTCCGCCCATCGACTTATCAAGACTTATTTCAGCCATCCTTGATGACTCACATCTTTCAATAGATTTAGGCTTAGTATCCTTTGGTGGTGAGAACTTATAATGTTCAGTATCCATCAGATTGTTTTCCACAACCTTATGTGTTTCCTCAACCACTTCATCATATCTTCTTCTCATTATCTTTACCAATCTAGACTTAGTCCTCAGCAAAGGTTTTAAATCTTTTAAAATCTTTTCGATTTCTTTAACTAAAACAACAGGTAACATATTTTCAACTGCTTGTGTTATGATTATTTCATCTTCTATATGTGCTAACTGTTTCCTTATTTCTATCTTCTCATAGAGTTCTTCAGGTATACTGCCATCAAATTCTAGCAAGTTCTTCTTAAAAACAAGCAAAATATTTATCACCATATCTTCAATCAAAATTTTATCTGATGTGTCATACCTCTCATAGTGTCTGATCAAAGAACTAAGCTTTCCCTTCTCAACTATTCTCTTCTCTAATATTTTCATGGCAAGTTTCTGAATTTTTTTACCTCAGTGCTCTTCTCTTCTTCTTTCTTTTCTTCTTTCTTCTTTTCTACCTTATTATTTTCTGCCTTCTTCTCTTCTCCCTTCACTTCAATGTGTGTCCTATGTTTCTTAGGTGGGGAGTCATGTTTTGTGGACCTTGTGTTCCTTCTAGGAAATTCCACAGGTTTCTCTCTTTGTGATGTTCTCTTTGGTGGAGTAGGTGTAGTCTCAGATACATCAATCATAGTAGAGGGTGGATTGATTACCTTCTCAACTTCATGAGGTGGAAGGGCTACATGAGTAGTACTTGCCAACCCAGAAGCTTTCTCTATCATCTTCCTTCTAACCTCTTTCATCTCCTCGTTTGTCATACCACCCTTTACTGCTAGATCATCTACCAAGTTTTCTATTTTCCTCTTCCTTACACCTCTAGTCTGTTCTTCCCTTATCTTTGATGACTTTTCTTCATAGGTTCCCCATCTTTCTTCAGATGGATCAATCTCTAAGGATAGAATGTGTTCAACCTGCATAATAAAGACCTCATAACTGACTTCATATCCCAAAGGATAACACCACTTCTTCTTAGGTTGTACTACCTCAAAGCAAACACAATCAGTTTCAACCATGAAATAGATTGAGTCTTTGTACTTCTCTACCAATGCTTCATGAATCCTCTCTCTTTCCTTCATTTATCTCTGCAAGATTTGATCATCGCAAATAGCTCACCATCTACCCATGTGCTATTCTATCTTCTGTAGCTCTATGTGATATAAATTCCAGTAGGTTCACTGTCTTTCCAAGCTCTAGGGTGCATATCAAGGAATTTATGCACAATATCAATATACATATGTACTAGTAAAGATCCAAATCTGAATGCCTTAGTCTTATCTTTCTTAATTTTCCTCACATTCTCCATAAATTGTTGTGCAAGAACTTCACATAAGTTATACTTAACATTTTATTTAACCATCTTATAAGCCATCAAAATTGCACCTAGTGATACTAAGTTAAGTCGGCTGTTATAATGAAGTTTATATCCTAGAATCATCGAAATCAATCTGACATCATGTTAAAGTATATCATTTACACGCATTGTTCTCTTATCCCATTTCCATTTCATTAGGGCTTCCACCATTTTCTTTGTGTTCTTCTCTGCAACAAGAATGACTCCAGTATTATCCAATCTTGTTATACCATTAATTAGGTCACTGCAAATCTTCACTAGCTGATCTCCAAGACAAATAAATGGATCGTGCATTCTTCTTAGAAGAATCTTAATTCATTCTTCTTCGTCGAACTCATAAATTTTAGTTATCGGGATGATATTGAGGTTCTCAAGATGTGCAAACTCATATTTCATCTTACCATCTTCCCCAATCATATCTTTCATCTCTTTAAAGATCTCATAATCTCCTAGAGATTCATACTTACAATGAATATAAGCACTAATGTCTTCAACATGTATAACTTCATGCGGTGTTTGCAAAAATGCACCTTCGGGATCATCCTCAGATGATTTGTATGGGTGTTTCTTAAATTTATACCTAGGTCTTTTAGCGACATCAAAAATCAACAGAGTATCCATAACAAAAGCTTCGAAGAAGATCTATATACTTTTTATCTGTTGATATGTGAATTTCTGCTTTGATCAAACGCTCAATGCACTTGCTTGTATTCTTCTTTTTCTCTAAACTTTGTTCTCCTTAGGCTCTATTTTTTGAATAATGTATAAACAAGTTCTTTTGATTGACCTTATACTTCATTGTGTAAAGAAATGACATAGTTCCCAATAAATTCATTTCTGCACATAATCTAGTCGATCGTCAATCTGCCAATCATAACATATAGATCTCTAAAACCATGCGATCATAGATATATGCTCCACAACATCTGCACATATTCTCTCTATGCTTGTAAGAGCTTACTCCACATAATCAAGGGTTGGATAGATTTTTTATGTTTTCTTCCAATGCCCCCCCTATGGCCATGCTTGGCCATCTAGGTTGATGTAGCAATGTTAGCTTTAGGCGAAGGTACATTAGCATCTACTAACTCTCCCTGAACCAATACATCACTAATTTCTTTTACCTTCCAAACCTTACCACTATTTACATCTTCAGGTTTTCTGAAATGACTCTTGATTTCATCCATATATTATGCAAGACTCTTACCAGTATCACCAATGTTCTACTTTATAACCATAGGCGGTGGTACTCTTCTGTTATCAACTCCATTGTATTTGCAAAACTTCACAATATGTCTTGGATTGTGACATTTTTAACATGTAGGAGGTAGTTTGTTCTGATTAACTTGTAGCTTACAATATTTTGCAATGTACCCAAAATTATTGCATTTGTAACATGTGATCTTAGCCGATGTTTCTTCCCTAATGTAATCTTGTTTGATTTGTGATTAATCAGGTTTCCTGCATTCTCCTTTCCTATGTCCATATGCATAACAATTGTTGCAATAGCCATCAAAAAAATCTGTAAGGAATTTTACTTTTGCAGTCTCTGTTCATGTATCCAATCTTGTTACATCCAAAACATTCTGAAAGGTCTGATTTGTTCTTTAGGTTCTTCAAGAGTGGGTCTTTCTCCATCAATCTTCACTTCTGATTTTGCTTCCTGGGTCTTTGAACATTCAGCTTCATTGAACCTAACTCCAGTCATGTCTCATTTAGGTTTATGTCTAGCTCTTTGCTCATCAATCAAGTCACTGCTCAAGTGAAGTCTCTCAATATATTTTTTGGCCTCAAAAAGTTCACCTTTTATGATCTGATTATAATTCTCTAATTCCAAATACTTGTTCTTGTAGTGATCAAGTTCAATCTTCATTTGTCCCATCTGAATATTAGCATCCTTTAATGTTTCTTCAATTTTGTTTCTAGCATCCTTTTCCTGTTGAGTCTCATTAGTCATCTAAATGGAAGTAGTTTCATGATTAAGATTCAAAGTTTCTTTCTCTTGTTCAAGTTGTTTTATCTGATCTAAAGTATCATTATCTGAATCTTCTTTTATCTTATCCATAAGATTTTGTCTCTGACTTCTGGAAAGTTCAAGTTGCTCTTTCAATTTCTTGATGTAACCCTATGCTCTTCTTAATTTGCCATTCTCTGCTTTAGCCTTATCAAGGTCTTCAAGTGTTGCTTCAAAGTTTTCCTCCAAACTTTCAGAATCCATCTTGATCTCCCTTAAACTGCTAAGCTTTCTCTCCAGGGGCCAACAATTCTGATACCAATTGTTAGGATTAGGTAATGCTGAGAGGGGGTGAATCAGTATTACACCACTTTAAACATGAACCAATTAATTTCCAACTTAACCAAACAAATATTGAAATGAAAATAACATAAACACACAACACATAACTCATAACACCATGAATTATTGTTGAGGAAACCCTAGCCAAGGGAAAACCCCTATGGGGATGGTACCCACAAATATGCACTAAAAGTATCATGTCCCTGTTATGAGACCTAGCCCTATTAGGAGTTGAATATTACATTAGTACATTTCTTTGTTAGGGGAATACAAAACCATGTTAAAGGTACACTGAGCACACTGCTCATACAATCATAATACTATTATGTTACAATGTTTTTCTCATGAATGAACAAACAAGCATATTTTATGCTTAGGTAGTTCCAGTTGTAGCTCGCATCACTATATGTCTGATCCTGATATCACAATGCATCCATGCATCACATCTACATAATCTTTGATCTATACATTCTCATTTTCACACTTTGTTTCTCAAAAGCTCTCCATATATATATATATATATATATATATATATATATATATA
>MU226688.1:2401815-2420950 GCA_018584345.1 Thuja plicata
TATATATATATCTTATTTTCATTTCCCAGTCGGCTTCCAATTACATCACAAAATAGAATTAATACTTATACAAAAAAAGTAATTACTATGTCGGCGGCCATACACTATCAAAACATAGGTAATCCACAATCCAAATCCAACCTAGCACGTTTGGACTTCATGTTATACTCCCTCAATCATCACGATTGTTCATCTGCCATGTATCACTGTTAGTTTGTCTTCGCATATCTTCAAATGTCTGTATCTTACTGCGATCAACACCAAAACTCAAGCGACCTTAAAAAAAGGTCATACACATCCCAAAATAGCTTCCTCTAAGCTCGCATGTCTCCATTACATAATATCTTCACTAATCAAAAATGTACTTCCATACTCTGTAAATCTGCTTTCTGTACTTAGTCATTTTACAACCCCAAACTCCAAAATTGTGTTATATTCCAAGCGACCATCCATACCAGATGTGTTGTCATAAATGACAACCCTCAAGTGTTCCATTCCATAACACTCCTAAATGAATCACTTGCTAACACATCACAGTATATTCCTCTGCAAATTTTCAGATTCTGGGGATCTCATTTGATAGTTTTTTCAAAGCTTAAACCAAATACAAATTCTTATATTTTGCTAGTGTTGTTTGTTAAAAAATTTATAAGTGGCTTTCTATAAAAGCCTAAATTTCACAACAGGAAAATCTTCATTCCAAAACAATAAACCCTTGCTATTTTCCATATCACAACAGACACCTATGCAAATTTTTCAGATCCATGACACTTTGTTTAACATTTTTTCAACACAAAATAGAACACGATTTATTAATATTTGTTGATTAGACAATGTTAAGTGTGCCAAGGAGCAAACTTTGAAAATTGATATTTTGAACCCGGGTTATTGTCAAGTGACATAAATTGATGCAAGGGATTTATGAAGGTTCATCTACTGCTTGGATCAATTGCAAAAATTCAAGGAGTTGTTTTTGTTGATTAATATTTTGCACATGGAGAGGAGTTTGGCAGATTTATGTAGCACATTTGTTCATTACATTTAAATGAACTTATCTATTCAATGGAAGATCCTCAAAGTTGGTTTTGTTATTTTTTCAAGGGCACTTTTAGACACATTTTATTCAGTTTCAAAAGACTACTTGGATTGTTTTTAGCATTTGCAGAAAGAGTCAAAATAAGATTTTAATTGATTGGTCGCTTTGTGTTTTCACTTCAGATTCTAAGTGATGTGTTCAAAGGCGTTCAGGCTCTGTGTTTGTCTTCCAGGATCAAGAAGAGGAGTTTATTTGACGAATGTAAATGTGTGGGCCCCTTCCACATGACCATGAAATGCAACCATCGCTAAGGTTGGGGTCCCATGGAGGGCAGCTTCCTTAAAAATAGAGATGTGGCTGCTGAAATTTTTTAGGAATATTGAAAGGTGAGTGATCCCATGAATTTTTTAGCGTGTTTCAACTTAAAAGTTTTAGCTCCTAAATTTAAGAACTCTGATGAAATATTAAAATAATATAATATTAATAATAATCCCCTCCAAATTTTATTTTTTTGACCAGATTCATTTGGTTTTTATGGAAATAAAATGTGCAAACTTTGACATATGGAAAAAAATTCTCCTAAGCTGGTGGGGCAATTTTCAACTCCACCCCATTTTCACCCACTCAAATTCAGAGGCCTAAAAAAGAGGGGCTCCTCTTTTGTAGGAAGAAAAGATTCTAAATTATCCTGTAGCCCCACAAAAAAATCTCATGGGATCTCCTGTACCTAAAAAATAGAGTTGTAGCCCCCTCCATGGGACCCCTACCTAAGAAAATTAAAATGTCCCCTCGATAGTGTAATCTCTTCGATGAATAAGACAAAGCATTGAAATATAAAGTGGGGCCTAAAGACTTAGGGTTTGTTTGTTTGGTGGAATTAAATAATGCCAGTATTTGACAATTCAAGAAGTTTTAAATCCGTAAAATGGTTGGAACCATTTGGTTTATTTGGAATTCATAGTGAGAAGATGCATTTTTTGTGTTTGGTTCATAATTCTCGAATTGGAATACCACGTGAATAAGGTTATTTATTTATCTATTATTTTAACAAGAATGAAATGTGATTTTGGTTATATGATTTAAATGTTATTTTTCTTGACTATATTCCATTAGAGAGGAAAATGAATGATTCCAAAAAAACACCATATTAATTTGCAAATAGTCATAACATGACCATAAATTTGTGTAACATATCTATACAAAATCATAAACAAGTTAACTCTTAGGTTAACTCATAAAAGAGTCGAAATTGCAATAAAAATATTAAAAAATACAATAAAAAGAAAAAATTTAAAATTTAAAAAAATAAAAAAAATTGATTTACCCCCAATTCTCATTTAAATGGAATTGGAATTCATTTTCCAAATCCACCTTTCTAGATGAAAGATTAAAATATGATTTTGGGGGTAAATGAAAATTAACAAATCCCTATTCCATTTTCATGTTTTGAAAATAAACATAGAATATGTCAAGTCCAAAATTTGATAATGACAATTTCATCCCAACTGAAGCAAACAAATAGATCTTACGGGTATTGCTATCGACAAGACTTTTGTTATCACTAAGATAAGTAAAGAGTCTTCAATTATTAATGTCTCCTCGATGGGAGTTGCTAAGTTCTAAATACAAAGGGAAGTGTCATCGGAGAGACTGTTGAAAAGTCTCTCCGACACAACATGTCTCGTCGCTGACATTTTACTAGATCAAGGGGTTTGTTGAGAGGGCAATCGAAACTTCCAAGCAAATGCAAACAGCAGGGGTGAAGGCTAAATTCCACAATCATTGCCAGTGCCTTTTCCGTACTTGTCAGAATGGAAGTTTTAGAACAGCATACAGATATCCAGCGAAGTATAAGAAGCAGAGATTCTTAACTGAATTTGCAATTGGAAATACTCTGGAAGATTTGCGTGCAGAATATGGAGATAGAGGGTATGTGAGCTATTTGACATGCGTTCAAAAATGATAAACATAGACAATGCTCATAAAACATTTGATAGAATTAACCTCCAGGAGACATCATAGTCAATGAATACAAGATTTGGAAATGCAAAAACGTTGCGAACAGACATCGCCTCAAGGAACGAGTAAGCAAAATGTGAAAGCACAAAGTGTTTGATAGAATACCCCAAAGAGATGTCGTCCCATGAAATGCCGTGGCTGCAGATTTATAGAAAATGGATTTGTTAGAAATTTTCAAGCCAATGCAGTTGGCGGCTGTAAGGCCGAAACCCACAGCCTTCTTTCTGCATGTGCAGAATGGAGGCTTCGGACTAGACATGTATGCAAACTGTGGAACCATACACCAGGCAGTCAAAATGCTTCAAAGAAATGTGACCTCATGGAAGTCAATATTGCAGCCCTGATATGCGCAAACGAATTTGGTAAAAGGTAAGAGAGTTTAAACTAATGCAATCGGCAGATCTAAAACCATTGCCAGCATTCTCTCAGGGACACACAAAGGCTTTGGAAAAGATGTGTGCATCCATGAAAACACATATGCAGGGCATGAAGGTGCAGGCAATGCACGTTGATTGTTTAACAAAATGCCTCAAAGAAAAATGGTCTCATGGAAGTCACATGGCACGCGTTTGACAGGATACTTCAAAAGGGCTGCTAACATCCACTCCATGTGTGTCGACCGTGAGTTTTGGAATGGGTTGTAGACTTCCATCAAAGGATAGATAATGCTTTGTTAAATATGTTTGTTAAATGTGGAAGCCAAGACACAGCATGCGTACCCATGTTGACTATCTTGAAGATACCTGATGCATTCAAAATTTGGGTGATTGTGTGAAAATGTTTTCTTGGTTCCTGTACATAAATGCAAATGTTGGAGCAGAGACAAGGCAAGTAGGGTATATGACAGAGATGCCTCGAATGGATGTAGTCTCAGAGGAAGGTGAATATGTAGGGCACGCGCGAGAACCGTTTGTTCAAATCCATTGACAAAATGTGGTAGTATGGAATGTTATGATTACATGATTTGCAACGTTAAGAGGGCTTTAAAAACCTTTGATTGTGGAATTATAAACAAAGCTTTTAAATTGTCTGACAAAATGCCTCGCAACAAAGTGATTTTGAATAATGCAAATAATTGCAATATTTGCATGGAATGAGTTTGACAAAAGGGCTTTAAAAACATTTGAACAAATGCAATTCCGCAACCCTTGCCATTTCTACAGGCAAGTTGTGATAGGTTGTGATTATGTATCAAAGCAAAAATGATCGATGTTCTCGCTAGAACAGAATTGGTATATGTTCTATAAAATGTTGTGCAGAGGTTTGATAGATCAACATGTGTATCATTTGGTGAAATGAAGATCTAATACAGGGTATATACATTCATCGACGTATGATACAAAGAATTTTTGTCAAATGTTGCAGCTACAAGTGCCTTATTATTTACGCATGTAAAATGTGGAATCACAGAACAAAGATATTTGTAATCAAAAGGAAATGAAATGATTACAGGATGTGCATGCATGTATAGTGTGGAATCAAGCATTGTGTGAGATTATGTTTCAATGAAAATGTTATTCCATGATGACAGTGAACAAGGACGAATAGCAGAGGTTGCCGACTGTCAGGAATTAAAATATGATCAGTGGAATGTGCAGCGGGAAGAGATATTATTTTAGAAAGGAGGCAAAATAATATATTGATGTTGCATATGTATGTTGTAACAAAATACATAATATATTGATGTTGCATATGTATGTTGTAACAAAATACACGTGTTATCAACTAAAGGATATTCTTCACGGGAAAGGCAAAATAGAAGAATAAAGCAGTTGTTCCTAGCAAATAATTTGCAACTTATTGTGATGTAATTAGTTTTCTGTTTCTAAGGTGGTTGATTAGTTTGCTGGGAATAACTAATCAGTTTAGTTTGCTAGGAATAACTAATCAGTTTTTTTTAGTTTTCAGTTAAAAAGAGTTATAACTTCTAAAGGTTCTCTTGTGTCTATAAAAGGGAAACCAAAGATTGGATGGAGGGGGGAATCATTATAGTTATGAAAAACATTTCTCAATACAAGAAATCTATGCAAATTTTGTCTTTCTTTTTATGTGGTGTAAATGACTATTGTTGGGTTCTTTTGACATTTATTTATGCTTATTATTTTGGTTACGGTAATCGTGGATTGCTCAAATATTTTCTATACATGGTGATTATCTTATTATATCAGTCTAAAATATCAAGGATCTATCCTAGATTGATTAAAGAGTTATTTTGTCTTTGAATGATTGTAGTGCTTAGTTTTCTCAAGGAGAGATTAAATGCATGTGGAATGGTCATTTTAATAAGAGTAAATCATTAAGTATGAGGAACTGAACAGTTGACAGGCTCATATCAAGTGTGAGGTAAAAAAAATTCTAATAAGGAAGCATAAGAATTATCATAAGCAATAAATTGACTCTATTGCCCAAATAGGAGGAAGACATTGATCAAATTTTATTTCAAGCCAATTAAACTATTATTTAATTCTAGTTTCAATTATAGATATAGGAGTAGGATGTAGCTTTGTGTACAATTATCTATTTCAGACATTCATATTGGTTCGAAGTAGAGGGTGATTTAATTAAGAAGTTATAACCTACTTGAACATTGAAAGGTACACCCGCCTTGGTCTAGCAAAACCAAAAGCTCGAGAGGATTAAGTCCATTTGAAGGTTGATCCTTGTTCATTGGCCAAGATTCAGCGTTAAACCTAAGCATAAGGCTTGGCATACCTTTAGGGTTTAACAACCTGCAATTTTGAGCACCACCACAATGCATTAAATTGGTCAAAGAAATCTTAGGACCAATATTGTTTTGAAATTGTTGAATAAAAGCATTAGTAAGTTCTTGAAAAGAAACAATAGAATAAGGAGGTAAAGAACAATTTCATTGCAAGGTCTTATCTCTAAATGTTTTAGTAAACAATTTTGTCATGAGTTTATGATCATGAGAGAAGTCACTACACAATGTTTGAAATGTGTTCACATGATTCAAGTGATCACCTTTTCCAGATAAGTCTTCAAATGAGGTATTTCCATGTATTGAGGAATAATGACACGATTGATGTCTAAGGACAAAGGACTAGCAATGTCACAAATGAGAATATTGAATTTGGATTGAGTCATGGAGGCAATTTTTTTGTAAGGATGACACGATTTGAGCAAGACTATTGATAGTGGATTTGGTGGAGAGATTGGTATGGGACATATGTGAAAGGTTTGGAGCATTATGGGAAATGGAAGGAACATTGGAATATAAAAATGGCACATTGTTGTAAGTAGGCATGAATGATGGTTGAGAAATACATGGAACACTTGTAGGAGGAATGATAGGATTAGGAATACTTCCAAGACTAACATGTGTAGGATTAATGTTTGAAATGAGTGTAGTCATAAGAGGTGGAGTGTAGGTAGGAACACTATTAGGGCCTTCATTGAACTAATATGAGAAAGTAGTTTTTATGCCCCAATGAGCCTCATGACCCTTATTATAGTTGGCATCCTATCTCCTCTGGATGGGTGGCTAGCCTAGCTTTCTTTATTTGGGAGTTATGTATTCTAGTTATATGGGTTTTTCCTTGCCTTAGCTATAGGTAACCAATTATTGAAGAATAAACTATATAAAAAGTAGCCCTATGCCTAAAGATCTAGGGGGAATGGAACCCCAACCCCTCCATAGAACGAAGAGGGACACCAGTGAATCTACTTATTTGAGTAAGCAACATGGGAAACCTTATTTATGGCACATTAGCCCAACGTGCTCAAAAACTACTTACGTAACATACATGAGGCCCAATACACCCCTCTATCTCGTCCAGAATAATATAAAATAGGGGCCCACCCCACCATAGAATAGTAGAGCCTTATAATAGTAGGGTTCCAAGACTAACATGTGTAGGATTAATGTTTGAAACAGGTGTATTCATAAGAGGTAGAGTGTAGGTGGGAACACTAAGTAATGAAGTAGGAATAAGAATAGAAGTCTCAACACTAGTGTGAGGTTGAGAGAGACCAAGATCTTGAGCACAATCTTTAATAAGTTTAACATTGTTATCAATAAGATGGGAAATAGTATGCAACAAATCAACATCATTCTCATCATTGTGGATCAACTTCCTGAAACCTTCTACTAAGGAGATGGATTCCCTATTAGAATGTTATTGACCTAACCATTGCTCAAATCTTTTTAAATCATAGGAAATATTTTGCACTTGGGTAGGAGACACTTTTAAGGTATCATCTTCATCAAGAGAAGATTGGGAAGTTGGATTGTCAACAATAGTGGGAATTTTATTAGTAGGTATAGTGGTATCAACATTCCTAGGAAACATAGAGGACTCGAGATCAAAAAAACCCATAATTCTACAACTCTTTCTCACTAGAATGTTATAGATAGGAATCGATGTTATGACACTCATGCACAAGGAAAAGAAAGAGAGATATGTATAAATAATGTAAAGAAAGAAATATGAAAACACTCATCAAGTTATGCAACATAAATGTAATTAAGAGATGTAGAAAATATAATTGCACATGAAACCTAATGAATAGCACAAATAACTATCAAATCAAAAGTGGAAATGTTATGAGTCAAATTCACCAAAATGTACAATAATAAAAAAGAAGCGGGGGCAAGGGTGATTAATCCTATCTGCTATTATACATTAGCAAGGAAAGATAGCCCAATAGGCTTAGAAGGACCCAAATATTGAATTGGTATGTAGGTTCATTCACTAAAATAAATAACTAATTAGTGGGATATGATTGAATGATGCAAGATATAAGGAAAAAATAGACAAAAATAACAGGTTGCGAGATACCTAGTTTGAAAAAAAATAGATAACTTTGTAGATGTATTATAAACCAGAGAATACCACTGACGTAAGATTTTAATTTGATGCATTTTTGCAGGGAAGAGGTCATCTAGGGCATCTTGTTCCTGGGAAGATGTCACCTGGAGCATCCTATTCCTGCCACTTTTAGTTGAACTTAGTTGCAGAACTATTCCCAGGGTCCCAAACTTTCCACATTTGAGCCAGTCTAAATCTCACTCATTCTTGCATACATAAAAATAAGGAAAATATTGTGTAGAAAGGGGTTTGCCTTAGTCAAACCCCAATTGAGGAATCAACCTTGAAATAGAAATGAAATTGCATGAAAGAAAAGCTTGTAAATGTAAATTAAGTATTAGATCTACTTTGCAAATGCATGTACCTTCATAAGCCGATATTGAGATTGTGATGTCTATGAAGATATTTGTATGTTGCTTGAATGTAGATGTATGTATTTTTTGAACTTTGGAATGTAGAGAATAGAAGATGCCCTTCACAAATGCATAGCTATGTGAATACTCCTCAAAGATCTTCAATGTTGTTATGCTTGATGGATTCTTGTCTTGAAGAGTGGATGGATGAATTAATGTAGATGGACAAAGGATCTTCTTTCTTGATTGAGGTATCCTCTACTTAGCCATCATAGGAGAGAAACTTATTGCGATGGAGAATATTGTCTTCAAAGATGCTTTGGATGCTTGATAAATATTTGAACTCTTGATCTTGAATGCTTGGATATGAAAATGTAGGAGACCACTGCAAATCCAACTTGTCTTATTTATTTCTTCATTGATTGATGACCAAATGAGAATTAGGTTTCTTTTATACCTCTCACAATATTTTGGAGCTCAAAACTTGAAGGAGGCCGACAAGAATCTGGAAATCCTGCTAAATCAATAAGACAAACTCTTGATTTAAATTTTAGGGGAAAAAATAGGGAAAAGGTTGGCCTGGGAAACTTCTTGAGAAGAGGTCAACATATGCACCTCTTTCCACCAAAAGGTTTTTAAATTTGGTTTGGAAGTCGAAAAGGTTGAAAGAAAGCTGGAAATGTAGGTGTCTGAGGTTGGATCAAGCATAACAAACATGAAATCTAGATAACACTAAAATGGGGCCTAATTGAGAACCTAATTATAGGTGCTTATAATTTAGGACAATACACCTTTCTACTGCCACTTCATGAGATTGTCTTAGATTGGTATGATATCTTATAGCTAACAAAACTTCATGCATAATATTTGGTCTTGAAGCAGTTAAGTATAGTAGTCCACTTATCATAGGTCTATACAATTTCTTATCAATCTCCATAGACTTATCATCCTTGCTAAACCGACAATGAGAAACCATAGAAGTTACAACTAGTTTGGAATCCTACATTTCAAACCTTTTTAGCATTTCTATGATTTATTTCGTATAAGGAATGAAAATACCATCTTCCTTCTACATAACTTTGTTAACTTTTTTTTGCAACAAACAACTATCTAGTCTAGTGTACCAAGCCCTACGATTTTTCTTGAGATCATACAGTGCCTTCTTGAGTCTACAGACCATATCCATGTGTTTAGATAACTTGAAACCATATGGTTATTCTATGTAAACATTTTCTTCTAGCTCTCCATTTAAAAATGCAAACCTAACATCCATCTGATAGACTATGAAACTTTTATAAGAATTAAAAGCTAGAAACATTCAAATAGTTTTCATCCTAGCTACCAGAGAAAAAATTTCCTCAAAGTCAATACCTTCAACTTTAGTGTAACCTTTACATACCAGTCTTTCTTTGTTTCTGGTGACTTTTCCATCTTCGTTCAGTTTATACTGAAATATCCACTTAGATCCAATCATAATTTTTTGATCAGTTGTTACCAATTCTCATGTTTGATTATTTTGTATATGATCTAATTCTTCATTCATAAATCTCACCCAGTATTCATCTTTTCTTTCCCCTGCATAATTCTTAGATTCAATTGTAGATAGAAAGCAAAATTTTGATTGTTAGTTTTCCTTAACAAGTCTTCTTCTTATCTGAACACCTTTATCCTTATCTTTGATGATTTGTTCTAGTGAATGTGTTCCCCTCTCAGTTGTTTCCCTTGATGAAAAAGCCACAAATCTTATGGTACATTCACAGTAATGTCTTTGGATAGGTATACTGGATTGGTAGTTTACTTGGTTGGCATATAGTTGGATGACATATATCATTGGCATATTGGTAGTGATACTCAATTGGTATATTCTTGTCATGCTTTATTTTTTATATATGCATACTTGATTTTTGTTTATGGTTCACTCTCATTCTTGATGCTACTAAACTTAGATTACAGTTCATTGTGACAAGGTATTGATGATTATGTTTGATACATATACATATGACAATACTACATATGGCAGTGAATAGTGTTGATATTTAGGTATATGGACAGGTATTCAGTTTGGATTATTTCATTATGGTGATATGTTCCTTTTGACAGTGAAAAAATTAATAGGATGAATATTAGTAATCTATTTCATTCTTTTGTTTTACATAGTTGATATGCATTCTTATTAGTTGATACATTATGTGTCTTGTTACACATTAGATATTGATGTCTTATACATTTTGTCTCTAATAAGGAAATAATATTCTATCAATGTTTTTGTTGGTAGGCTATTAATGTCTTATCACAAACAAAATATATAAGCTATTAATGTTCTAATGTATACAATGCTAGCTTGTATCAGGCAATAAGGTGTTAAAAAAATGTATGTTGTCACTTGATCAATATATTTGAGAGTTATTTAATCTATTTGATCCTGAGACAATGTGGGAAAATAAGTTGAGTTTGCATATATGGTATTCACAAAGGACACTATGACAATTTGTATTTGTTATTGTTAACAACAAGCTTGGCACTTGATATGGTATCTAATATGACATTTGATTTCATTTTTATAAGCAGTGGCACTTGGTTGCAAGTTAAAGTCGTATTCTTAACTTTGGTAATTACAAAGGTTTAATATCATAACAACAGTATAAAGGCTACCATGGTATGAAGAGTTGTAATGATAATGTCTTTTGACCTGAGCATGAATTCAAAATACTCATTATGAGTATGGGCAAACAACAAGGTCTACATTTGAATCGGGAGTGGTTGACATCATTGTTTGGGTATGAATGGCATAGATAATGTCCTTATCATTGAATAACGACAACATTATTAAAAGGGATACATTTGAGTCAATGACACCATTTAAAGGCATTATTGGGAGTGGTTGACATTATTATGTCAAAAACTTAGAAAAAAACATAAACATCAAAGATATTATTATCAAAAGGCATTATGTCTTAGGGCATCGAAAGTGATAATGTTTGAAAGTAGTTTTTGGTTCCTTTAAAACCCTAGAGGTGCTAGGGAACGAGTTTTTGGTTGCTCGCAACAAAGGTAGTTGGTAATGGATTGTGGACTTCAGAGCTGGATACGAAAGTCATTGAGTGGAAAGATGACAGTGTGGCCGGTAATATTGTTTTTACTTTTAAGATTTGCTAAGAAATTCAAATTGTTATTAAAGTCATTTGTTGATTCGTTTATGGATTATTAAACTTCTTAAGAGTCTGTTATTTGTGAAGGAACAATATGGAAGTTGAAAAATATTATTTTGTATATTTCATTTTGACGATTCTAGTTTCAGTTGTTTGAAACCAATTGGGATTAACATCTTTTAAAAGAGATATAAGGGTTTCGTGCAATGTTGAATATGATGGGGTTTGTGTGAAGAAAAGTGTTTGGTTTTGGAAAACATATTCGTGCAAATAGGATTTTATTCTGTATATTCTAAAGAGAGATTTTTTTAATTTATCTTGCATTGTTATTATGTTATGATTTGAACATACAGTTTGTCTATGTTGTTTTAAGACAGAGCATTGTATAGTGTTGAATGTTATTGCTCCTTAGTCTCAAGGGTAATGAGATATTCAGGAAAGTGAAACATATTGGAACAGAGATCATACTCTGTGTATTTGAAATCAAGATTGTAATATTGGTTTGCCAGTGAGGCACTCTTGTTTTCTAGTGAGGCTCTTGTATTTGCCAATGCGGCATATTCATCTCTCAGTGAGAAAATAGAAGTCAATGAGGCTCTGTAAATAGTGATTTCTTTAATAAGCCAATAAGGAAAATTCCAAGTGGTTTGTCATCCCTATGAGAGTTTTCCATTCATGAAAAATATTGTGTCATTATTCTTGCTTGAGCTCAATTGATCTTTCTAAGTTGATTTCTCTACATCTTTTCATTTGATGAGATATATATATATATATATATATATATATATATATATATAATTGTTTATGGTTTAGGGTAGTATGATAGCATCATTGATAGAAAAAAAGTTTTGAAATTAAATTATAGAACACTGATTCAACCCCCGCCCCCCCCTTCTCCCCTCCCCTCCCCTCGGTATTCTTTGTAATCCAACAAGTGGTATCAAAGGCATACCCTTTTCACAAGTCTAACCAACTTAGGGGATTCCTGGAAACGGAGTACTTGTTATGGCGAATCAGGAAGGTCTTTCTGCGTCCAAAGCACCATTATTTGATGGTACAAGTTATGCCTTTAATAAGTTTATAATGAAGCGTCACATAACCTCTCTAAGGTATGAAGTATGGTCTATAGTTGAAAATGCATATGTTGCCACTACATCACCTTCTACACTAGATGAGAAAAAGGCTTATGAGTGTTATGCCAAGGCTGCATATGCAATTCATTGTGGTCTAACAAATGATATCCTTATCAAATTTATGGATTGTAAAAATGCAAAATTTATATAGGATAAATTATCCAGTATTTATGAGGAAAATGACAAATAAAGGGAAAATTGCAGATTATTTCTTAAGAGTCCAAGAAATTGTTAAATCAATTTGTGGTCTTGGTGAAGAATTAGAAGACACTGTTTTTTGTTAAAAAGGTGTCAAGGTCAATAAAACCTAAATATGAATCTAAAATCTTTGTTGTAGAAGAAAGAGATATAAACAAAGTCATCCTGTATGTATTGCATGGCATTTTTATAGCCTATGAAATGAGAATTAAAGTAGTGGTAATCCTGCTAGCAAAGAAACTACTTTTAAGACTATTAAAATTGATATGAACTTTTACTCAAAGAAATTGAATGATACTAAAAAAAAATTATGAGAAAACTAAGGGGAGGGTCAGGAAAATGTAAAGGGAAATTACCCTTTAAGTTTTTTGTTTGTGGCAAGATCAGGCATTATGCTACTCAATGCCCTAATAAATGTCTAGATAGTGATGAGGAGGACAATAGAAAATAAGGGAAAAATAAACAATATAATTTCAAAAAGAAAAATATTTTTAAGAAAAAGAAAACCCTTATTGTTGATGAAACAGACAGCTTCTCAAAAGATTCTTTTGAGGAAGGAAGAGAAACCTTATTTATGGTTTTTGAAAGTTTTGATGTTGTTGAATCACACAATGAGTCCGATATTGATCTTGAAGTTGATCTTGAGGGTGAACTAAAATGTGCCCTTATTGAAATTAAAAAACTCAAAAAGGAAGAAACAGTGCAGAAAGATCAAGCTCAAAAGGATAGTGATAATCTGATTCAAAGAATTAGTGAATTAGAAAACCAAGTTGAGTTTTCATATATGGTATTCACAAAGGACACTATGATAGTTTGTAGTGGTTATTGTTAACAACATACTTGACACTTGATATGGTATCTGATATGACATGATATTTCATTGTTATATGCATTGGCACTTGGTTTCAAGGTAAAGTCATATTCTTGACTTTGGTAATTACAAACGTTTAATATCATAATCATAGTATAAAGGATACCATGGTATGAAGAGTTGTAATGATAATCTCTTTTGGCCTAAGCATGAATTCAAAATACTCATTATGAGTATGGGAAAACAACAAGGTCTACATTTGAATCAGGAGTGGTCAGCATCATGTTTGGGTATTAGTGACATAGATAATGTCATTATCATTGAATAATGACAATGTTATTGAAAGGGATACATTTGAGTCAATGACACCATGTAAAGGCATTATTGGGAGTGGTCAACATTATTATGTCAAAGATTAAGATAAAACATAAACATCGAAGATATTAATATCAAAAGGAATTACACCTTAGGGCATCGAAAGTGATAATGTTCTAAAGCAGATTTTGGTTCCCTTGAAAACCTAGACATGTTAGGGAATGAGTTTTTAGCTTCTCGCAGTAGAGGCAGTTGGTAATGAACTATGGACTTCAAAGCTGGATACGAAAGTTTTTGAGTGGAAAGAGACAATGTGATCAGTAATATTGTTTTTCTTTTTCAGATTTGGTAATAAATTCAACACTATTATTAAAGTAATTTATTGATTCATTTATGGATAAAATAATGGGTTACAATGATTAGAATTTGAATAAACTTCTTAAGCGTCAGTCATTTGTTACGGAATAATATGGAAGTTGAAAAAGATTATTTTGTATATTATGTTTTGATGATTCTAATTTCAGTTGTTTGAAACTAGTTGGGATTACTGCCTTTAAAAGAGATAGAAGGGTTTCGTGCAATGTTGAATATGATGGGGTTTGTGTGAAGAAAAGAGTTTGGTTTTGGAAAACATATTCTTGCAAATAGGGGTTTATTCTATATATTCTAAACAAAAGGTTTTTAATTTATCTTTCATTGTTATTATGCTACGATTTGAACACAGTCTATTAATGGTGTTTTAAGACAGAGCATTGTATAGTGTTGCATGTTACTACTCTCGAGTCTCAAGGGTAATAAGATATTTATGAAAGTGATACATATTGGAACAAAGATCATACTCTATCTATTTGATTTCAAGATTCTAATATTGGATTTCTAGTGAGGCACTCTAATTTTCCATTGAGGCATATTCATCTCTCAGTGAGAAAATAGAAGCTAGTGAGGCTATGTAAACAACAATTTGTTTAATAAGATAGTAAGGCAAATTCTGAGTGGTTTTTCATCCATACAAGGCTTTTCCACTAATGAAAAACATTCTGGCATTATTCTTGATTGAGCTTTGTTGATCTTTCTAAGTTGATTTCTCTACATATTTTCATTTGATGATATATACGTTGTTGTTTATGGTTCAATCTATTATAATAGCATCATTGATAGGAAAAGTGTTTTGGAATTAAATTATAAAACACTGCTTCAAACCCCCCTCTCAATGTTCTATGTACTCCAATAGAATGATCCCTCTGAACATATCTAGTAGGTGTCATTTGTGTCCATTAAAATTCTTTCTCTTCTTCCTATAATAGGAACCTCTTCTATCTCAATTTCAGATTATAGAGCAGTCAAATCCCATACTTCATTAACTTTAACATTTTCAATTTCCACTACTTTCTTCCATCTCAAATTACAACAGGCCTTGCTTGTAGTAGATGTTGGAAATGTGGCAAAAGAAACTATAGATATGGATGATTTCTTTCATTTATGGAAACAAGATGATGTATAGATCCTAATTCTATGTGTCTAACTCATTAGGAGATCAGAACGGAAGTCAGGAACAAATTTGGCTAAGCACAGGAATGAAGAACATTGTACAGGTTGTTTACAATAAAAGGTTTGATGTTCCTTTCCAGGTTAAATAATTTTGGTGTGCATCTAAGGGAATAATTGTAGTGATGTAAAGATGCTAATTCCAAATTTTGGAGGTATGGTGACATGTTGAGTAAGTATTACAGAGATTTGAACAATGATATTTTGTGTTTCATAGTCTGACAAGCCGACATGAAGGACGATATTTATGCATACATGGTAATTTGCTTTTGGCACTAACAATCATAATAAATTGGTAAATTTGACATAGTTAGTTGCATGATTAAGATAATTTTGGAAGGAAATTAATTTAAAATATGGATTTGGTCGACTTGCTCAAAACGTAATACATTTTCGTAGGATGTTTTTTGTAACCAACATAGGAGATCAAATCTATAATTGTGAACCTGTATAATCAATGGATTAGGCTTTTGACAATAGAGTTGGAGGATATTTTATGTGTGTGTGAAGTGATCAAGTTACCTACATGAAGATTTGATGCAGGACAGTGTGATTTGATAGTCTTATTAGCAAAGAACAAAGAACAAGGAAGTTAGACAAAAAAGTGTGTCAGATCAGATTTGTGTGCTCATATGAAAGTGTAATCAGGCATAATTGATGCTACTATAATATTTCAAAAGCTTTTTGATCATTGTAGTGATCTAGTAAGGTAGTGAGCCTTATTGTAAAGGGTTGTAGCCCTAGTTGTAATTGAGCACTGAGCTCTAGACAGTGAGTCTGAATGCAAGTGCATTCCCCATATTGTAATACAATATTTTTGCCTAGTATTGGCTTGTGGGTTTCATCCCCACCGTAGTTTTTCCCCTAATAGAGTTTCGATTATAAAAATCCATGTGTTATGGTGTGAAGCTTATTTGTTTTATGTTCTTGCATATTATTCTATTTTATATACATTAAGTGGTTAAAGAATTAGTTTTAGTGAGTTAAATTTTATGAAACACTGACTCACCCCCCTCCCCCCTCCTCATTGTTCCTTAATCCCAACAATTAGTGTTAGAGCACGGTCCCTTGAAGGGAGTGTAACAACTTGAGGGAGATCCAGGAAGGAACAATGGATCCAGATTTGCAAGAACAACTCTTGGTTACTTTGAAGGATCTTGATCAATCCAAATGTGAAGTAAGAATTCTTTACGATGACCTAAGAGAAGTTGAGGATTTTATCACGAAGCTAAAAGAAAAATTGAAGCAAGCCAAGGTGGAGATAAGATAACTTTGTGACCAGTTACAACAAAAGGATAATGATAGCTCAGATGATGAATAGTTGAGTCAAGATCTGAAAGAAAAAATTGACGAATGTAAAAAATGCAAGCACGAGAATGCCAACATGAAGCATGAGATGGAATCTATGGTGATGAAGATAACTATGGAGATTGAGCCTAGGAAGAAGAATGAAGAAAATGTAGAGTAGACCTTGAAGGAAAGATCTGATGAATGCAACAGACTTATTGATAATCTCCAGGGAGAAAGGAGCTTTAGGAAGAACTCATACAAGAACTTGTGATTGCAAATGATTACAAAGAAAAATTCATGATTAGCTCAGCCAAGCTTGATTCATTTCTTGAAAGCAAAAGGATCCCAAATGAAAAGATAAGTATTAGATATGAGGAAGGTGAAACCTATTGGATTTAATGAAAAATTATCAACCCTACAGCTCCCAAGAATCACCTACATGCAAACACATGTCACCGAAAGAGAGAAGAAAAAGCTATGGAGGCCAGAAATAACAAATCTTTGAAAAGAGGAAGCATCCTCAATTGATTCAATAACAATGGAATGAGAATTACAAAAAAAATTAAATGATAATTACAAAGATCGATCCTTATAAAGGAGATCGAACACCTAGAAGGTGGAGAAACCTAGGTTGCATGATAATAATTAATAAAAAATTATTTATTGCATTCCTAAAGTTTAGCTTAAGTGAACTAGAGATAAAAAGGTGACTTAATAATTAAATCAATAATAGTTTAATTAATAAGTGAAAAGGTGTCTTAATAATTAATTCAATAATGATTTAATTAATAAGTGAAAATACATTTTTACTCTAACACCCCCTTTAAGAGAAACTTAGGGAGAAGCTAAAAACCTAGAAACAACTACTGAAAGAAGGAAATGGGCCCCAGCAACAAGGCCTAATCACCCAAGTACAAAAAATCTCTGTAAAGAGGAGAAAAGGATAAAACCCAATGGAAAAAACCCCTCTCTGAAAAGAGATGAAGACTAGTGAAGGACTGAAGAAGCCTCCAAACTAGATAATGTCCCAAAAGATAGGAACAAAGGAAGAGCATGTAGAGCAGCTCTGAAGTATGAAGCTGCAAACACTATCAAAAAATAACTGTTGGAAACTCCACTGTAATAGAACATGATCAGATAGAGAAGACTATAAACAAAGCCTAAAGAGCTGATCAATCGAAGATAGAAGGATGCCTCCACAACAAGAATGAAAGAGTGTCCATATGGTAAATGATCCATCTCACCGAAATGCATAGGTACCTAGCCTTTGCATCCGCCTAGTATGTAGGAACTGAAGGCATTATATTTTGCCATTATTATGCTTAGAGAAAAACATGATCTGCACCATCGGTTTACTCTACACCGATAGATAGGGCACAACACTATCCAACGCCAAGGTTACCCGACAAACAATGTTAAGTGTTACCCGATGATAAAAAGGTAAACGATACCTGATAAGTAACAATAGTGCTACCTGACAGTATAGTAAAGAGAGGTTACCGACAGATACAGGGAACCTGACGAACTGTTTAGTCAAGGAATGCTGACTGACTGCAAGTTTAAACTGACGACTAAGAATCGACAGTCAGTTACATTCCGCAAAAAGTGGATCTGACTTTCCACGTCAGATAAATCACTGAAGTTGTATTTATAACTTCTTGATTTGCTTTTAAATCTATTATGTGCGGAAGAAGCAATGTAATTGTTATTGTTTTAATTAGTTTTACTGTTTTAAAACATACAAACTAAAGATCAAGGTCAAGTTGTAAACCTTGGATCTAAGAGTTAACATTGTAATATGTGAATTCCAAGATAGGTCAAATACTTGCATAAATAGATGTTCAATCCATTGAGAATAGAAGTTGTTCAATGAAGATAGTATCCACGAAGAGCAACTAAAGACTAGACAAAGAATTCATGCAGAAGAACAAAAATAGACTCAAATCAGTTTTCAAGAATAGAATAGAGGCTACCGACAAGTAGAGAAAAGGTATTCATCAATCACTTAAGGTGATATTATTATGAAAAGGCTTTAATGGATTTGTAAATCAGCAATAGTAGATTGTATACAATCAGGTCAACATTTGTACTCATTCTAACAAGTGTAGTACACTAATGAAATCCTTTCAAGAAAGGTGGGCTTAAATCTCATAACTGAGTAAACACTTAAATCAGTGTTGCAAAAGCTCTTAATAGAGTAGATCTTAACAGGTCTCCACCTTAATACTCTTAACAGGGTATATCATCAGAAGTGATCAAATTGTAAGCCTTAACCGGCTCCCTTCCATTCTGTAGATAGTGAAGTTTTGTGGGTGCCATCCCCACTGCAGTTTTTACTTCCTAACAGGAGTTTTTTGTGATACCATATCTTGTGTTATGTGTTTGTCAATTTCATGAATGTTTCTATGAATGATTGAAAACTATTAAAGATTGTGAACAAACATTAGATGCATAAGA
>MU226688.1:2428248-2452690 GCA_018584345.1 Thuja plicata
AGATCTTAACAGGTCTCCACCTTAATACTCTTAACAGGGTAGATCATCAAAAGTGATCAAATTGTAAGCCTTAACCGGCTCCCTTCCATTCTGTAGATAGTGAAGTTTTGTGGGTGTCATCCCCACCGTAGTTTTTACTTCCTAACAGGAGTTTTCTACGATACCATATCTTGTGTTATGTGTTTGTCAATTTCATGATTGTTTCTATGAATGATTGAAAACTATTAAAGATTGTGAACAAACATTAGATGCATAAGAAAGAATAACAGTAATGATTGGTAAATTTGAATTGAATGATTACTAATGATAAATTGTGTAAGGTGCTAAAAATTTTAGAGGTACTAATTCACCCCTCCCCTCTCAATACTACTTCCCATTAATTCCAACAGGAACAAATATTGAATACATAGAGTCACTCCATCGAACCAAGGAAGAATTAGAAGCAACAGGTGATACCCCCCATAATGTTGATCAGGGAGAGACATGACAGATATAGTGAATCATACTAGCACGAACAATTGCATGATTAAGAACGTACAAACACATATAAAGGATGGTGTCATGGAAGGATCACTCTCTTGACACACATCGTGAGGCTAATGTTGTGGAATGAACACTCACATGACAAAGGTAGATAGAAAACAAAGAAAACATCAAACCCTTCATGGCACTTTATAATATAGTGCGAGTACAATCAAGCACAAAATGTGCAGGATCCCAAACATGCATCAGATGACACTTTATTTCAGCGCGTTTGCAATAAAATAATACGACAGAAATAGATGTCTAAAATATCCATGAATAATATAAAGTTGTATAAACATGAATAAAAGCTAAAAAGAATTCATCCCATGCACGAAAAATGATCCCAGGACCTAAAACATCCAAGATATCCACTAGATTGCAAAAACACAAAAAAAAATTGAATAAAAAATATTTGGAGTAGAATCAGGGTGTGAGACTCATGAAATAAGATAGAGCACTGAACCAGCTTTCCAACGCCATGCGAAAGTCAAAAAATAAAGTCTGGATGAGCAAGATATGGCTCCTAGAGTGCAAAAAAGAACCCTGACTTTAATAGGAAAAAATACATACAAGACAACAAAATCAAAAATCCAAACCTAGAAAATCAAGTTGGGCTTGGAACTATATTTCTGATGATATCTTGTTTGGCTAAAAATGCCTTTGTTTGCTCAAGATACAAGCAAAAACCTAAAGACTGCTCCAAAACAAGAAGAGGACCAAGAAACCCAAATTGTCATGCAAAAAAAAGAGGTGGCATGAATTTCGAGGTAGCACAGAAACTGAGGCATTTTTGGCCTCAAAAAGTGTGCCAAGGTCATGCATGCAAAAAAAAAGGGCCCAGATTTCAACTGTGTCCAAATTGGACGTGCCTTACAAAAAAATTGGGGTTTTGGGACCTTCTAGACGCAGTCGTGATGTCGGTTTTTTCCCAAAGTGCTCCAAAAAATAAACCCCCCCTAAATCCACCAAAATTTAAGAGAAAAACCTATCAAAAATACTAATCTGAAGAACAAGGGAAAATCTCTCATGAAGAGAACATGGGCATGAAAGGGCGGAGCTCTGATACCATATTGGAGTTGAAAAACTATAAACCCTAGAGCTCCCAAGAATCACCTACATGCAAACACCTGTCACAGAAAGAGAGAAACAAAAGCTATGAAGGTCAGAAACAAAAAATCTATGAAAGAGGAAGCATCCTCAATTGATTCAATAATAATGGAATGAGAATTACAAAAAAAGTAATTGATAATTACAAAGAGATCAATCCTTATAAAGGAGGTCGAACACCTAGAAGGTGGAGAAACCTAGGTTGCATGATAATAATAAATAAAGAATTAATTATTGCATGCCTAAAGTTTAGCTTAAGTGAACTAGAGCTAAAAAGATGACTTAATAATTAAATCAATAATGATTTAATTAATAAGTGAAAATACATTTTTACTCTAACAAACCTCCAAATCTTCTCAAAATAGACCCAAACCTAACAAGCCAAAGCCTAGATCTAAGAAGAACATGAACAAGAAACCATCAGCAAGAAAACCTAATGCTCAAAGGATTGATGGTAATTTATTTATCTGTCATAAATTTGGTCATAAAGTCATGCATTGTAGGAATAGGATGAATAAGAATAATACATCTTTTTCTGGTCAATGCCTTAAGTGCAATGACCATGGTCATAAGGCAAGTGAATGCAGAAGTGTAGTGAAAAAAAATTCTTCCAACAAAGGTAACATCAAATGTTATGCATGCAGTGGATTTGGACACATTGCCAAGCAATGGACAAGCAAGAGAAGCAACATGAGAAACAAAAATGATCAAAGGAATGTTGTTTGTTACAAATGTAATATATTTGGACACATAGCAAGGAACTATAGGAGCAATAATGTGAACAAAAGAGGTCTGGTTGACAGAAGCGGGAACAAGCCAGGAAAGGATAAAGGAAAAACAAAGGTGAATATTGAAGAGATCGTGAAGAAAATGAAAAAAATAAAGGTTAAGTAGAATGTTGATAACACACCAAAAAGGTTCACACCTGGATTTGGTGCTAACAATACTTTAGGGAATTGAAGTTAGGCCTTTCGCCTAGGAGGATCTTATAAGATAAATCCAATGAACCCCCTGATTATTTTGATGCCTGAACCTTCTAGGCATGAAGAAGCTATACAAAATCAGCACAGAGGTTTTGGATAGTTTACCAGATGATTATGACAAGATTGGAAGATGTGCGACAATTTTTTGTGAACACAGACAGTGAAGAAGGTGTCTTGAAGATATTAGGCGACAAAGAATTTATTACACCTAGAAATCAGGTAAAGGGTTAACAAAAGGAAGGTCGTGAGTGTCATTTGTCACATGTCGATCAAGTGAAAAAGTGAAGAAGAGCTCTAAAGGTGAATTCCATCAAAATCAAGATGAAGGAAGTGATTTTACAAGGCGATTTGTGTGCAAACCCCTTCGTTCGGTGAAAAGGAATTTCTCGGTGCAAATCTCTCCAAAATTAAATTTGTGGAGATGAATATCCCAATCCTTGTTGACATCACTAAGAGGCCATGGCTCAAATTTAAGAAGCATCCATACAAATCTATTGAAGTGGATCAAAAGGGT
Source organism: Thuja plicata (assembly GCA_018584345.1). NCBI lineage: Eukaryota > Viridiplantae > Streptophyta > Pinopsida > Cupressales > Cupressaceae > Thuja > Thuja plicata. The sequence continues at coordinate 2,431,378 of MU226688.1, forward strand.
GCACTCTCTGATGTGTCATATGGAGTTTTGCATGTTGAGGATGTTAGGGATTACATCTATGAAAAGTTGGAGGATCTTTGCATGCACAAGTTGAGGAATTATATAACACCAAAACCTTAGGAGAAGATTGAGAACTGAAGCCAGAATTCCAAGCCCTATCAGAAAATAAATTTACTCAGTTTGCATATTTCTTGTAAATTGAAAGGAGGATTGGATACAATATATCCTTAGTAGGATTCATGGAGAGTTTATGTGGCTTAATCATCCATTGAATATCTCAAAAGAGGTGATTCAAGTGGTTACTAGATTGTGGGCATCCGGTGGGATACCTGTGGTGAAAATTGTTAAGAATGATATAGTACATGATGCTACTAGAGTGGTGGTAGACAAAACAGGTATGACAATCAATGACATAATATAGGATGATGTAAAATTTGTATCCGTGGTTATAGGCTATAAGATTTACGATTCCAATAGGGAAAATTTTGTTTATGATAGAACAATCTACTTTTCTTACCATATGCTCAAATAAAATAAGCAATATGACCTATGTGAGGTGATGGGAGGACAATTGGTTGAGAATATAACAAAGATCAAGAAGGACAAAAAGAACATTTTTAAGTTTGGAACTCTCATATTCAGTATATTTTTCTATTTTATGAAAGAGTTTCCAGGAGTTGGTCGTAGAATTTGGTCTGGTGATAGACCAGTAGTAGTAGTACAAATTAGAAAATTGATGTATGGAATGACTAGTGAGATGAGAGCAATAGTCATATGGGGCTATTTCAAGCCATTTCATAAGTCAATGTATGCAAGGGAAATAATTTGTAAGTCCATAGTGGAAAGATATGATAAAACCATATGTTTTATGGTTGACATAGATACATGTATGATGGAAGCAGTAGAACCCAAAACCTCATGGGTAATGCCTTTGTGTTATGAATTAGATGAACGGATACTAGATTTGTATGTCAAGGATCTACTGAGAAAACAAATTGATCCAACTGAAGAGAGGTTTGGCACTTATAATGAGAAAGGTCTAAAAGTCCATAATGAGTTAAAGGCACCTAAAATTGAGAGAAGTGTGAGAAGAAAAGTAGAAAAGGTCAAAGAGTTTTTAGATTTTCATATCAAAAGGACTATGCAAGCTAGAAATGATGAGGTGCCTATTGAGGTTGGAGAATCTAGCTCTGCACCCACACTTGCTCTGGGTAGGCAAACAAGAAGTGATGCATTGAAGAAAACACAAGTGTCTCCACATGTTAGAGAGACAAAGAGAAAGAAGCCAGAGAGTAAAGAAAATAGAGGAAAAGAAGAGAAACCAGAGAAGAAGAAGACTAGGGAAAAGAAGAAATCAGAAGAGAAGAAGTTGGAAAAAGAAGTCATCATCGAAGATGATGAAAAATAGAATTCAATGTTGAAGTGAAGAATTTAAAGAAGTAGAGGAAGGCAATGGCATCACCAACCCCTAAGCCTAAATGGTCTGGAAGAGGAGAAGAACAAGTAAGACCATCAAACTTGAATTTGACGAACTTGGTACATCAGTAAACGATGTAGTTAATAGTATTACATCTCATGTAGATCTGAGACCGATGGCTAAATTCTTTGATAAGTTGATGATGAAATGAAGAAAGCAATTTAAGAGGCAGTAATTAGATATTTGTATAGATTCAAGAAAGCTCTTATAGAGATAGCATCATAAATTACTCAAAGTTTATATGATGTTCTTGATGCAAGAAAAGCATATGCAATAATTAAAGATAAGAGGCTCAGGGAAAAGGCGTTGATGGATATATGTCTGGTCATAGAACAAGAGGAAATGAAACAGGTAATTAATCCTATAGAGAGTGAATTCAAAAGCAAACGAAGGATAAGAAAATTTATGGTGGGAAGTTAAAGGATGTGTATGAAGAGACAGAGAAGATAATGTGAGATTACCTTGTAAACAACAAATATGACATTATACTTGTGACACAAGGTGCAAGTACTTCTAAGACCCCACTTGGTTTATCTGATGTTGATGTTATAGTTAATGTAGCTAGTATTCTGGAAGTGGAACCAATTGATGTGACTACTATGTAAATACCTGAGGCAAGGGTAGAACAAGTTGTAGAGAAGGAATAGGTCACTGCAAAGAATGAGACTGAGAAAGAGAAAGAGGCAGAAAAGGATCTGAGACTCAGACAGGGAAGAATGTAGAGACAGAAAGGATGAAACAGATAAAGGATGATGAACATCCAAATCAATTACAAATTACTACAGAAGAGCCAAAGGAGGAAAAAAATAGAAAAGATGCAATAGACAAAGTGTTGATAAATAAAGGCAAGGCAAGAGACACTGCCACGAGAGTGAAAGATTTCATTAAAAAGGATAGTTTGGAGTTTGCTCCTCAATTGACAGAAGGGCTAGTTGATTTTTCAACCCTCTCACCTCTACAAAAGATAAAAATTGCACAATTTGCAAAAGTACTAGCAAGATAGGAAATGCTTAAGACACGCATAAAAGACAGTACCTTGTTGGAGTAGGCATCCAAAATTCTTGAGAAGATGATACCACACTATGTGAAGGATGAAGCTGACAACCCTTCTGAGAATCTCAAGAGATTAATGGTTTTGGTACGTACTCAATTTGAGTCCCTTGAAAGTCTACTGAGGCAAATCTGAAAAAGGAGTTTGATGATAAAATATTTAATGAACTGAAGCTAAGGATAGCATATGATAGGGTAGTGCTAGATACTCACATAAGAGAATTCACGATGCTCTGACTGAAGGTGAGAGTATATATAAGTCATGTTTATCAAATTCTAGGTTCATTAAAGGTATTGCGAAGAAGATAAAGGAATGTGAGAAGAAGTTGGAGAAGATTTCTCAAACATTTGATCCCTTAAGCGCTTACACGTCAGACTCGAAGGGCCAAGCACTTTCATTACTTGATAAGATTAAAGGATTGGAGAAATAAAAGGAAAGAGTCATTGCCAGAGTAGTAGAACTTAGGAGTCTAATTGCTCCTAAAATTCAAACATTTTTCAGTGCAGTAAAAGAGGCACAAGAAGCCATATCCTCTCCATCCCCAGTCAACAATTATTAGCGGAAGAAAAGACATATTTATTCAATGGCCACGTATTAGTATTGAGTAGTCTCAAGAAAGGTTGGGACAATGATCTGTAGCTCCTAAAGAAAATATGTGTAGATATATTCAATCTGATGTAAGTTAGACTATTTTTCTATGTGCATATGTATATAAGCTTTGATGTGCCTTGTCTAAGAGCAAGTATAGGACATTTTTGGCACCCTTTTCCATTTATGTCAAAGAGGGAGATACATGCAGGCAAGTGAAAAATGTGCACAAGATGATGATGAGATAACATCTTAACGTGAGTTATGTTAGAATATTATGATGTAGTACAATTTCTAACGCTTAGTCAATTTTTCACTAAGTGTTGTCATCAATGCCAAAGGGGGAGATTGTTGGCAATATGGCAATAGACACTGCAGATATGGATGCTTTTTTTCATTGATGGAAATAAGATAATGTTTAGATCCTAATTCTATGTGTGCAAATCATTAGGAGATCAGATAGGAAATCAAGAACAAATTTGGCTAAGTACAAGAATGAAGAACAATGTACAGGCAGTTTGCAGCCAAAGGTCTGGTGTTCCTTTCCAGGTTAAATATTTTTGGTGTACATCTAAGGGAAGAATTGTAGTGATGTAAAGATGCTAGTTATAGAGTGTGGAGGTACTATGACATGTTTGGTAAGTGTTTTGATTAAGTGTAAATCAGGTTTTGAAAGGACCCAAAACCTTGTACAAAAGATTTACATCGGAAATAATGTTGGGTAAGTGTTACAAAGAACTGAACAGTGACATTTTGTGTTTCACAGTCTAACATGCCAACATGAAGGTGGATCTTTACGTGTACATGCTACTTTGATTTTGGCACTAACGTTTATGATAAAATGGTAAAGACAACATAGTTAGTTGTATGATTAAAATAATTTGGAGAAATTAATTTAAAATAAGGATTTGGCCGACTTGGTCAAAACTTATTACATTTCCCTAGGATGTGTTTGGTAATCGACATGGGAGATCAAATCTGTGGTTGGGAACCTATATAATCGATAGATTAGAGTTTTGGAAATAGAATTGGAGGATTTTTTATGTGTGTGTGAAGTTCACAAGTTACCTACATGCAGATTTGATGCAGGACAACGTGATCTGATAGTTTGATTAGCAAAGACCAAAGAACAGGGCAGTTAAACGAAAAAGTGTATCAGATCAAATTTGTGTGCTCATATAGAACTGTAATCAGGCATAATTGATGCTACTACAGTAGTTTAAAATCTTTGTGGTCATTATAGTGATCCAGTAAGGCAGTGAGCCTTCTTGTAAAGGGTTTTAGGCCTAGTTGTAATTCAACAGTGAGCCTAGATGCAAGTGCATTCCCGATATTGTAAGACAATATTTTTTGCAAAGTATTGGCTTGTAGGTGTCACCCCACCATGGTTTTTCCCCTAACAGGGTTTCCACTATAAAAATTCATGTGTTATGGTGTGATGCTTATTTGTTTTATGTTCTTGCATGTTATTCTATTTTGTATGCATTATGTGGTTTAAAATCAGTTTTAGTGAGTTAAATTTTATAGAACACTAATTCACCCCCTCCCCCCCCCCCTTAGTTTTCCTTCATACCAATAGTAGAGTACCCCAAGAAGCTACCTTCATCAAATCTTGCATAAAATTTTCTCAAATTGCTTTCATCTCTTTTGATATAACATTTTCTTCCAAAGATTCTAAAATATTTAATAGTGGATATTTTTTCAAGACTAAATCTCGTAGGGAGCCTTTGTATGGTTTACTCTGAACTGCACTTTGCGTTGATAATATGGGAATGAAAAAATAAGAGGGGGTGAATTAGTTGTTCCCAAAGTTATACTCCTTAAACCTTTAGTTTTTAAAAACCCTTATTTCTTGAACTCTCATATTTTTGATATGTTTGAATGAAATGTGAAACATGCATGTATACACAAATTATAATATCATCCACACAATTAGACACAAGATTTTTATTGTGGAAACCCTGTTAGGGGAAAAACCACGGTGGGGTTGTTTACCCACAATATGAAAATACCTTGTTAGAAGTATAACCTTATTACAATGTATGGGGAATTCACATGCATTCAAGCCCACTGCCTTGAGCTCACTGCTCAAATGAAAATCCCCAGGCTACAACCCTGAGGAAGGCTCATTTCCTTACAATCTTATCACTACAATGATCTATAGAAATTGTGTGAACTATGTAAGTGACATATACCTTATGTTTTATATAGCTCCAATGTAGCATAATGCAGATATTTATTCAACCCCTTGTTGAAACACTTTTGATCACCACTAAATTAGGCTCTCCCTTTTCTAGCCACCTCTTGCATTTGTATCCATAATCCACACCTTGAATTTGCCCTAATTTATCATTCTATACCAAGAACTAGGTCGGAAAAACCTAATTCACCATCTCTTCAATCAACAGGACAAATATCTTGATTCAAATCCATCTCTGAAACCAAATCATAGCCACAACCTATACCAACTACCTCGAGATCATAAACCTTCCAAATTTCATGATTTAGCACTTGCGCAATATGATTTACCAACTAAGTCGACCAAGAACATGAATAATAATAATATATTATTATTGACTGAAAACTCCACCAATCTGATCATTTTGATCCATGTGTATCGCCAACTCATCAATCACATAATTAAAGAACATCCTATATCATCATTATAAACACGCAAACATTCAAATCAACCACATCCATTAAATTTGCCAGCTCTTTTCCATCAAATTTGAAGAACATTATGATCAAGCCTCTTAAACAATAAGATTATGCCTTGAATACTTCTGAAGTACAAACCCTCTATGTTGAAGACACCTGAGTATGTCTCTAACACAATCCTAGCTTCTCTCCATGAAATTATAACTATTTTTCACATCAAACCTCTTTATGTCTTCCTTCCGTCACAGTCTGTCACCTTGTTTTCTAGTCACCTTCTATAACCTATATACATGTTCAAATCATCATGAATCCTTCTATAAATTTGGTTGAGCTTGGTAAACACTTTAATCATCCGTCCTCTATGTGTGTGACTTCATCTCAACAATATCCGCTTCTCACCGGACCTTTTATCATTCTACTCCACTAGCTAACCTACAATTGTTAAGTTAGCAGCAAGCAAATAACTCTTCTGATTACTTCCTCTAATCAATATTTTTGCTATGCTTACATCAATACCAACACAACCATCATCCATATCTTCCAATATGCCAACAATCTCCCCCTTTTTCATTGATATCAACAGTACTACCACCAATATACAACATTATCTTTCAAAGTCTCTCTAATAGCACTTCTCTCCTTTGATATTGGTCCCCCTAGGAATATGTTGGTCTTGGTTTCAATAACATTACATACTCTTCACTCTATTAGCTTCTCCTCCTTAGATACACACCACACATCTTGGCTAACTTCTTTCTTATGTGCAAGTATACATAAACTTGCATCTCTCGTCCAATCAACTTCCTTCTTGATCTTCTCCTCTGATCTTTCTTCTGACACTTTGTTATCATCATTTACTCTTCTCTTTTGCACTTGTTCTTCATACCTTATAGTTTTTCAGATCTATTTCTCTCCCCCTTTGACATCAATGACAAAGGTCTATCATTTGTTCATTTACAATTTTCTTTGTCACGTCAATATCTACTTCCTTTTACTGTTTTGTTTCTATGACCTTGTCAACCTCATCTTTATTTCTTGCAAATACACACCTCTGTGACATCCATACACTAACCAAACACTTAGCTCGCTAATTCTTGCACTTCCTTGTAACTGCCTACAAATACCCAACTTTAGGTCAGATAAATCTTTTTTAACTATGCTTACTACTCCCCCCGAGTAGCAGCCTCCATACATCAATCCAGTTTTAATGATATCTTCATGAAGCTCCTCTGGACTGATGCATTCTTTTGCATCTTAGTTTTGAATAGGAGGATTAATGACCCCCAACTTGCCTCTGAGATATTCAAATTTCTCGTTAGGAAAAGGTTTATTAAATATATCAGCAATATATTCTTTGGTAGGTAAGTACTCCAGTCTTACTTCCTTTTCATTTACATTCTCCCTTAAGAAATGAAACTTGATTGAAATATGCTTTGTCTTTGAGTGTTGCATTGGATTCTTTGAGATATTTATAGCACTTGAGTCATCACAACAAATAGTAGTAGGTTCATAAAAGACAATTCCAATATCAGATAACATTTGTTTCATCCATACTACTTGGGTGCAATGTATAGCAACAGCAACATATTCTATTTCAGTCATGGATTGTGAAGTACAACTTTATTTCTTACTCATCCAAGAGACCAATCTACTGCCTAATAAGAATGCTCCACCACTTGTGTTTTTTCTATCATCAATATCACATGCCCAATCTGCATTTGTATAAGCACACAAAGTAAAATCTTCACCTTTAGGATACCATATCCCAAAGTCATTTGTTCCTTTCAAGATTCTTTTGACTGCAATTTCATGATTCTTCTTTGACTCTACTTGGAATCTTGCAACTAAACATACTGCATTCATGATGTCAAGTCTAGTATGAGTTAGATATAATAAGCCGCCAACCATTGATCTATAGCTGGATTGATTGAGTTTTGGAGTTTCATCTTCCTTTGTAAGCTTATAGCCAGTCACCATGGGTGTTCCTACTAGTTTTGAGTCATCAAAACTAAATTTATTTAGTAACTTCTTCACATATTTATCCTGTGATACAAATATTCCTTCATCTGATTGGATAATTTACAATCCCAAGAAGAATTCAATTTCTCCTATCATGGACATCTCAAACTCATTTTGCATTTCCAAAGAAAACTCTTGACTTATCTTGGCATTACCTCCAAAGATAATGTTATCAACAAAGACTTCAACAATCATAATTTTCTCATTATCAACCTTGAAGTATAAATTTCTATCAGTGTTACATTTTTTGTTCAACCAATCCTAAGTAGATACTTATCCAATCTTGAGTACCAAGCTCTAGAAGATTGTTTTAGCCCATATGGGGCCTTCTTCAATAAGCATGCCATGAATTTTTGATCAGTCAATTGAATCAATCTGTTTGATCAGTGTATACTTCTTCCTCTGATTCTCCATTCAAGAAGGTTGATTTGATGTCTATATGATAGACTTTGAATTTCTTATGAGTATCATATGCAAGGAATAGTCTTACTACTTCGAATCTTGTCATGGGTGCAAAAGTTTCATCATAATCAATACCTTCTACTTGTGCATAACCTTTGCAGACCAATCTTGATTTTCCTCACAACCTTTCCATTTTCATTTAGCTTATTTGTGAATACCCATTTGGTGTCAATTACATTTTTGGCTATAGGCCTTATGAACAAGGATCCACATGTTGTTTTTCTCAATTTGTGTCAATTCTTATTCCATTGCCTTGTGACAATTTTCATCATTGCAAGCTTGCTTGACATCCTTTGGCTCAACTTGTGAGATTAGGCATACATGTTCATCAACAATTCTCCTTCTTGTTTGAACACCCTTATTCCTATCTCCAATGATTTGATCTTCAGAATGAGTGACATACCTTGGGGTTTTGGATCTTCCTTCAGCCTTTTCCCCTTCATCTTCTTCAATATTGTATGCTTCATCAATTTTATTCACAGTACCTCCTTGTAATTTTCTTTGTTCCTTTTGTTGGTCTTTTTGGATTGAGAAGGCATTTTGATCATCATAATCATATCCTCCTAATTTAAATAAACTTGCAATGCTTTCATCCACATTTTGACATTTTCACTCTCCACTATTCTTTTTAGCCTCTTGTTGTAACACTAGTTATAAGTCTTTCTCTTAGTAGAATATCCAAAGAATATGCCTTCATCACATCTTGCATCAAAATTTCCAATGTCTTCATCTCTCTTGATATAATATTTACTGCAAAGATCCTAAAGTATTTGACGGTAGGAACATTTCCACACCAAAGTTCATAGGGATTTCTTCTTGTGTCTCCTTTTAATTGTAATCTATTAAGAGTGTATATTGCAATGCTCGCTGCTTCTTTCAAAAACATCTGACGAAATTTTCCTTCCATCATCATGGTTCTTGCAGTATCAAGAGTTGATCTATTCTTTCTTTCAACAACTCCATTTTGTTGTGGTGTCTGCGGAGCTCAGATTTGCCTCTTGATTCCATGTTTTTCACAAAAGGAGTTGAACTCATTTAATGTGAATTCACCACCTCTGTGTGATCTCAGACACTTCACCTTTGATCATGTCTAAGTCTCAACCAAATTATTAAAGATATTGAACTTGTCAAGTGCCTCAGACTTTTATTTCAAGAAGGTAACCCAAACCATTCTAGAGTAGTCATAAATTAGTAGCATAAAATATCTATCACCTTGCATGCTCCTTATTTTTGTTGGTCCACATAAGCCAGTGTGAACAAAGTCAAGCAAACCATTGGAATTTTCAATTTTAGATATGAATGTAGTTCTTGTTTTCTTACCTAGTTGGCACTCCTTGCATGTAGTATTGATGGGCTTCTTCACTTTAGGAAAATCTCTAACGGCATACTTGGAACTCAATGTCACAATATTATCAAAATTTTCATGACATAACCTCTTGTGCCATAGCCAACTTTCATCAATTTGTGCAATCAAACAAGTCTTTTAACCACTATTCTAATGAAATACATTACCTTTAGATTCTGACCCAGTAGCAATCTCTATTCCACAGTCATTCACGATCTTGCATCTATCATCTTTCAAATGCAATCCATAACCTTTGTCCATTAGTTTCCCAACAATGATGAAGTTATTCTTTAGGCCTTCTACATACAACACATCTTCAGTAGTACTCTTTCCATCCAAAGAGATAGATCCCATTCCTCTGATCATACCACCAAAATTATCTCCTCATCTTACCATTCCACCATCATACTTCTCAAAACTAGAAAATTTATCCTTTTCACCAGCCATATGATGAGAGAAACCATTGTCAATGATCCATTCATCCCTTTTCGTAACTTGGGTGGCTAATGCCTTTTCCTCAACAATATTTCTAGTAGAAATATTAGGCATAGAATCTTCTAAATCAGACCTATCATCTTTAAGAGAAACATACACTCGTTCATCATCACTCTTATTATTATTAGATTCATCATCAGTGCCTCCTTCTTGATTAGCAGCACAATAACATCTTTCATCATATTTAGACTTGTCAAACTTGTTCTTGGGAAATCTTTCTAGACATCTAGAAGCATAATGTCCAATCTTTTTTGCAGAAAAATCATTTAAAAGGCATTTTTCCTGTGTACTTACCAGATCCTTTAGATAGTCTCCTTGCCACCAATGCTTCCAATTCTTGAAGCTCTATTTCTTCTTCCTCAAGTTCTCTCATCTCTTTTTCATACTTTGACACCCTTCTTGTAGATCCTTCACCTCGATGCATGTATCTTCCTAACATAGTAGCCTTGAAAGTCATTCAACTTTGGGTAGAGAATCACCAAACTCGCTCATTTCAAAAGCACATAACTTACAACCGATGTATCTCTTGTCACAACAGCAATAGTTCTGATTTCCTCAATAGCAGAAAATTTTCTTTTGTAGGTCGGGGGTAGAGATCTCAATACCTTTGAAACAATCTCTCCTTCATCCAACACACCACCAACACATCTGATGTTGTAAATTAATTCATTTATCTTCAACATGTAAGAGTTAATGTTCTTATCTCAAGACATTCTCAAAAAATCATACCTTCCTTTAGGCTTTATAACTTAGCTTGCTTGACACGTGCATCACCTTCATGTAGGGTTTCTAACTTTGTCCAAATTTGATGTGCAGGCTCCAACTCCATTACATTTGTATACTATGTATCTGATAGGGCACTTAGCAGGGCTTCCTTTGCTATGATGTTATACTCAAACCGATTCTTATCATCTAGTGTTGTCATGGATAGATATGCAGGAGGAGTGTAGGACTTCTTTTTGATGGTCCAATATTCTTCTTCTCCAATTCATCGTAGATGAGTGATCATTTGTCCTTTCCATTAAGGGTACTTAGTTCCTTCAAACCTAGGATTATCCTTGTAAGTTTCCATATTTGATCTCCCTAAAGTTGTTAGGATTCCTTCAAGGGACCAAGCTCTGATACCAATTGTTGATAATATGGAAATGAACAACTAAGAGGGGGTGAATTAGTTATTCCCAAAGCTATACTCCTTAAACCCATACTTCTTAAAAACCCTTATTTCTTGAACTCTCTTATTTATGATATGTTTGAATGAAAAGTGAAACATGCATGCATATACAAATCAAAATATCATCCACACAATTAGACACAAGATTTTTATCGTGGAAACCCTATTAAGGGAAAAATCATGGTGTGGTTGTTTACTCACAATAAGAAAATACCTTGTTAGAAGTATAACCATATTACAATGTATGGAGAATGCACATCCTTATTACAATGTATGAGGAATGCACATGCATTCAGATACACTGCTTAGAGCTCACTTCTCAAATAAAAATCCTTAGGATACAACCTTGAAGAAGGCTCATTTCCTTACAATCTGATCACTATAATGATCAATAGAATTTTGTAAACTATGTAAGTGGCATCTACCTTATGTTTGATACAGCTCCAATGTAGCACAATGTCGATATATGTTCAACCCCTTGTTAAAATTCTTCTGATCATGACTCAATCAGGCTCTCCCTTTGCTAGCCACCTCTATCATTCACATCCACAATCTGCACCTTCAATTTTCCCTAATTTATCATTTTATACCAAGAACTAGGTCAAAAAAAACTAATTCACCATGTCTTCAATCAACGCGCCATATCTCTTGATTCAAATCCATCTCTAACCGCAAAACTATAGCCATGGCCTATATCAACTACCTTGAGATCATAAATTTTCTAGATTTCATCATTTGGCACTTGCGCAACATTATTTACAACCTAAGTCAACCAAGAACATAAATAATAATAAAATTATTATTATTGACTAAAAACTCCAACAATCTAGTCTTTTTTATCCATGTGTATCACCAACTCATCGAGCAGATACTTCAAGAACATCCTATATCATCATTATAAAAACTCAAACATCCAAATCTATCATAGCCATTGGATTTGCCAGCTCTTTTCCACCGAACTTGAAGAATATTGTCATCAAGCCTCTTAGACAATAAGATTATGCCTTACGGACTTATGAAGTACAAACCCTCTCAGTTGAAGACACCTGAGTATGTCTCCAAAACACTCCTAGGTTCCCTCCATTAAATTCTAACTCTATTGTGCACACTGAACCTCTTTTTGTCTTCCTATCATCGCAGTTTGTCACCCTATCTACCAATCACCTTTTGTAACCTATATACATGTTCAAATCCTCATGAATCCTTATGTAACTTTGGGTGAAGTTAGTAAACACCTTAATCATCCTTCATCTATGTGTGCAACTTCCTCTCAGCAATATCTGCTTCTCACCGGACCTTTTAACATTCTGCTCCACTAACTAACATGCAATAGTTACGTTAGCAACAAACAAATAACTCTTCTGATTACTTCCTCTGATCAATATTTATGCTATGTTGACATCAATGCTATCACAACCATTATCCAAATTTACCAATATGAAAACACCTTTTTGAGAAGGTAAATAATAGTGTATATTGTAGCTCTTCGACAATCACTAAATAGATTTACATCTTTCGGCATTTTTCTAGCCATGTCAATAATAGTTCTATTTTTTCTCTCAATAATTCCATTATTATGTAGAGTCCTAGGAGCATATATTTGTCTTCTAATTCCATACTTTCCACTACAACTATCAAACTCATATGATGTAAATTCTCCTCCCCTATCAGACTTTAGACATTTAATTCTAGCATCCATTTGATTCTCAACCAAATTCTTGAAAATCTTAAACCTATCTAGATCTTCATATTTTTCTCTCAAATGTTACCCTTGTCATTCTAGAATAATCACCAATAAGTATCATGAAGTACCTTTCACCATTGAGTGCTCTTATTCTAGTAGGTAAACATAAATCAATGTACGTCAACTCTAGAGGTCTTGTGGTCAAATATTCTTTATTCTTGAATTTGTTTGTGGTTTTATTTCCCAACTGACGTTTCCTGCAGACAGTGTTAGCAAGTCTGGTAATCCTTGGCATGTCTCTTACAACATTAGAGGAATTGATCTTTCATCAAATTGTCAAAATTTAAATGTCTCATTCTTTTGTGCCACAACCAACCTTCATTTTTTGGTTCCAAAGAGCAACTACCTCGATTGTTCTTTTTCAGATAGTAGACATTACTATTCCTTATACCCTTTGCAACAAGCTTTCCATAATCTTTCCTTATTTCACATTTCCCTATAAGAAAACTAACCTGAAATCCTTTATTGCATAACTGAGTGACACTCAAGACTTTTCTTTAAACCTTTAACATATTACACATCACTAGCCTTATGCTTTCCATCAATAGAGATAGTTCCCTTACCACACATAGGTACACAGCGTTTATCTGAAAAAGTAACTAATCCTCCATCGTAATTTTCAAGATTTACATATACACTTTTGTCACCGATCATATGATTTGACCAATCAAAATCAATGATCCAGGATCTTGATTCTTCAATTGCATGCAAAGCAGTATTTAATCCTTCAGATATGTCATTCTCACTTTCCTTGATAGCCAAAAAATAAAACTTCATCGTGTGATTCATTCCCTTATTCATCCTCTGATGAATATGTCTCCATTGACCAAAAAGGCTTATTGCCTTTATCATTGTCATTTTTCCTAACATTCTTGTGATATCTTCTCCAGCTTTCTTTCCTATCATCATTGTCGTCATATTTATTCCTATCTTCCCTAAAAGGGCATTTAACAACATAAATTCTTACTCTTCCACAAGTAAAACATTTGAAGGAAAACTTTCCTTTATATTTGTTGGACCATTTCTTCAATCTTTGAATAAAAGTTGCTTCTTCATCAAGAACATATTCATGTTCAGTGTTTTGAATTGCCTTGTTTTAGTCTATAGATTGTCGCTTAACTCTATATTCTCTCACCCACACAAAAAATGACAAATGAAACTACCAGTGGGGTGAGACATAATGATATTTTACACCAACTCTCTACTTGTTTTACAAGGTGCAACTACCTTCAAACAATAAGCAAAGAATAAAACCCATGTATGCTTTTAACTAGAAAGAAAATAAGGTGGAGCTTTTACCCAGAAATCTTTAAAAGGAAATGACCAAAAATAAATCATAATAGAATAGAATGCAAAGATTCTCACAATACAAATAAAATTCATGGCATTAAAATAAATATCACTACAACACTTGTTCAAAGACAAATCATCCACAACAATGTGCATACAGATTTTCAAATTATCCAATCGATATCAAAGAATTTATCCAAACATTAGCATATTCAACATAAAAAGAATAGACCATTCATTTCCCATAACACAAAGTTCATGATCCCCGAAAATTTTCAAATAACTTGCATTAATATCTAAGAAAATTTAAAGCATGAAAAAAATTATTCATCATAACCGTTCATCCAAAATATATAGTTAAAGTCTAAGTAATTGTCTTTGAAATATTGATCCCTTAAAGATCATTGTTTTAAAGAGAAGCTTAAAATTTCCTTTAAAATATTAAAGATAGTCCTCCAAAGCCCACATTTTTTTCTTTTAACATAAAAGGAAATTATGAAATAACATAAAAGAAAAACTAATTAAGGACGATTGCCTCCTCATCCCTTGCTCTTTGCTCTGCTCATGGTGCCTCTTGTGCCTCTTCATTTCCATGCACCTCTTGCTCCATTTGTGCTTGTATCCTCACCTTGTAGGTTATATATTTGAAATTAATTGGATCCAGTAGCTTGGTGTTCATGCCATTAGTGATCTTTCAATTTTCTTCTAGTAATTTCGGGTGCATGTCATCAACTTCATGTTTGAAAGAGGGCAAAAAATGTTATATTTACCAAAGTTTCTAAATCATTTTCATTCAATGTCTTTGTGGTTAGTTCCCCTTTAAATTTTGTTTTGAAACTTTGTGCTACATCAATATTTTTACGCAATTTATCTCCATCCTCCTCAAAGAAACTACCATAATTGAAAATTTATGTTGTAAATCCTTCAAAACATAACGACATTGCCCCAAGGATGCCCTTACTTTGGTATCTAGTTCCTCAAGCATGGAGAGCTTCCACTCTAACATATCCACCCACACTGCAGATTCATTTTCTTTTAGGTCATTGATGATCCCTTCAGCAATTAAAACAACTGAGTGCAATTTTTAAATTTCTTTTAATTCATTGAAGATTAGGGTCAGAATATTCTTTTCTTTCTTGATTTTTTGCAACTCAACATTCCAAGTTTTTATCTTCTCTAACACTTGAGTGAATTTTTTCAAAAATTCCTTAATGTACATTATCCCATCTAACATAACCTTACTTTTCCATTTGTCAATTGTCTTATTGACAAATTGAATCCTCTTTAATTTGTTTCAATTGATTGGGATCCAATCATTCTATGGGAAAACTTGGGCCTTGGCCACCAAGTAGATCATTTATTTATAAAATGGACTAAATAAAAGAGATCGATGAATTTACTTGCTTTTGTAAGTTTATGTTCTTTTGCTCTTCTGCCTTGACTCTTTTTTATAACATAATTATTGAGAACTTCGAGTGATAAATATCACCTTCGAGAGTTGCAGGACCCATATCAACTCTACACAAATTGAAGTCTTTTTATTTGACTTCATGTTCTTCCTTGTCTCCAACAGGGTCAACAATCTCTATGATTTTGTGGCTAGAAGTAAGGTTAGTGACAATCCTTGACATTCTCTTGGCTTTCTTGGGTTTGGGTGTATCTTGTAGCAACTTGGCTATTGTGCCCACTTCAACATCCACAATTGGAGTATATCTCTTCTTCTTCTCTACCACATTTTCTAACCAAGGGGGAGATGCAATTACAAAGGATCTAGGATTGACATTTTAAGTAATGACCTTTTCTTTTAGAGGATGTCGGTGAGTCTTCTTCATAGATGGTCTTTAACTTTCAGTTTCTCTTCATCTCCTCTAGACTGGTAATTTGTCCTTTGAACAATAGAGCTTTACCTGACTAGAGCCTTAGAGATGTTAGGGGTCTTGGATGTACTTTGTTCATTACCTAGAGTCCCTATTATTGAAGGACCAACATGTCCTATGAATTTCTTTTTGATCCATCTCTTTGTTCTTTCTATAACATGGGAGGTCTTATCCTTAACATATGTGATTTCCTTGTCAGACCATAGGATTTGAGGGAGAGATCTGAAAGCAATGTTCTAATATGTTCCATCAATTATTTTGCAATCTTTGTTTGTCCATTCCTTAGAAATTGAAAGTGGCAGATTGAAGGTTTTAATATTCTCCATAGTTAATCTGATACAATTCCTTGTGCACTTCCTAGATGTTATTTTTTTGACATCCAATAATTAGTGGAAATCTCTTTTTGTGCGCCACACATGGTATAGGTTTGTTCTCCAAATTTTTATGTTTTGATCAATTTTCAATGCATTGAAGTTACATGTTTCTTTAAGACATGGTTTCAAAAATTGTCTTTCATGTGCAAACTCCTTTTCTATTTGGAATAGGTATGAGAAAAGATATTGAGTACTTGTTTGATAACTTGTGGGTGCTTGAGATTCGAGGTGTGATTCAAAGTGCATTAGAATGAATCAAGAGGGAAAAAGTGACGGATAACATATTTTCATGAGATATACATGATGGTACAATTGATTATCGATTTTTGAGCTTCGCGATATAGTTTTAAAGGTGTATTTAGAATTTGGTCTTTGATGGAGATATGTATATAGATTATCTTCGATTTTGAGGGCATGGATTGACATGCATAAAGACTTGGAGTCTCAATCTAGGGAGAGTTTAGGTACAACAATGGTTATGATTATGGTGTCATGGATATGCAAGGACATTCATACATTTGCACAACATGATCATGTACGCAAAGTGATTGATGGTGGTGTGGTTCAGTTTTAGGAGATGGTGGTGTCCATTCCTTAGGAATTGAAAGTGGCAGATTGAAGGTTTTAATATTCTCCATAGTTAATCTGATACAATTCCTTGTGCACTTCTCTTTCATCTGTTCAGTCCTCCCAATAATACTCTAATTGAGGTTTATGTTCATACACACTCCCTACATGAAAATTGGCTATGACAAAAACCTTGCTATCAAAAAGTGTCTCAGTGATAGGAGGTGAAAATTGAACCTTGGAAGAATCTTCTCTGTATTTTTTGCAACTTCATTGCTCTTACATGAGAACTTGGTAAGGAAAATGGGAAATGAATATCCCTTCTTTTTCATATTATCCACATATTTAACCTTAAATGTTTCTATTTTCCAAAAAACTACAAGGAACACTAGGCAATAAGAAACGTGCCTCAGTAATCTCAATGGTTCATCTCCATAACCCTATATTCTTAAATAAGAAAACTTATTCAAGTAGAGAAAATAACTCCCATATTTGGATACTAGGGCCATAACTTCCAAGGAAATCCTTCACTCGAGTGACCCTTCAATTGTCTTGATCACAACCCAAAGGAAAATGTCATTAATGCACAAAAAATTCTTCATTCTAGCCCTTCTTTGCAATTGTGGGAAAAACTCAAATATAGGAGTGTTAGCACTAGGAGACCCTAGAGTTTGTAGTCTTGGCCAGGTAGCTTTCTTACTAGTAAGGATATAAATTAGCAAGCAGTACATGTGAAATGAGCCATTTTTTTTATAATTTTCCAGCAGGTCGTGCAGGTGTTCACTCATCAACTTAGCCTAGTCAATATATTGATTTTCACTGCAAATAATTAAAGATGAATTGACACATCTAAAAATTAAATTTATTAGACTCGGTGCTTCCCACAACGTAGTGTAGCAGGGTAATCATGTCAACAATTTCTTCTTTGAAATGATCTCAAATCAAGTGTGAGGGGAGTTTGGATTTACCCTTTCAATTTTAAGCCACCCTCTGGCAATGCATTTTAAGCATTAGTTTTTCTTTTTTTTGAAATAATTCTAGCTTGAATCTATAGACATATCAACAAATTTCTCTCTTTTAAGTAGTTTCAATACTTGGGAAACAACCTTTTGGTCAATCCTAGCAATCATAGAGCTATGAAAGGCTCGAACCTCTTATGAATCTAGATAATAGTGATTAGCATAAGAAACTATAAACTCAAGACATGGGATAGTAGACGGAAAGCTTTCAGCACTAACAAGTCCACTCTCAACAACATTCCTACCAATGGGGGAGATAGATATTTGTTGCATTCTCCTAAGAATTCCATGACGAATAACATCACCCATCTATGTATCTTTGACATCATCTAAACCATATTCTATAATAGGTGGCATTGAACAAACTAAGATTTGGGATTGGAAACATAGTATATAATTTACAATAGCTTCCACAATTCTAGTAGACAAGGAATCAGTTTGCAGAAGACTCATAGGAAATTCACTACACATAATCATGGGAAAACCTTGAAACTATTGCACTAGCCAACCCTTTAAGAAACTCTGTTGTTAAAATTAAAGACAATAGAGAAGCGTACATAAGGTCTAACCTTTCGTTGTGCGCATTTGTGAGATTTCCTTCATTGCTAGAGCTCGAAGTTTATCTAGCTACTCCTCAAGATGAAAATGAGCTTGGAAATAATGTCACCTTTCTTTAAGGAAGAGACCTTGATATCAATACATTTTGGGGGTGAGGAGTACAATCATTATTCTTCAAAAATTGTGAAAATACATTCTCATACTTTTTCCACCTAATCAGTTATTAATGAGTTGTACCTCCCAACTCTTTGAAAAGATTGTCTTCAGAAGTGAGGAACTCTGTTGAGTTGGGATGTCAACGATGTCTTAAACTCTTAAACCATGTTAAGTGAAGGGAACACAGGTTCTAATATCCCCCGAATGACCAACTACAAAGACTTAAATGCTATACATGATAGAAAACAAAAGCATGCACTTTAAAGGTAGTTGGGTAATCAGAGATTTCCAGAACTTTTAAACCACAAAGACTAGGTTTGGAAACTTGCTAGCATGTTGACCAAGTTCAAAGACTCAACAAATGACCAACTACAAGCAAGGCTTAGTGAAGTTGTGAGGGCGAGTTCAAAACAAATGGGAACACTTGAACAAAGGCTTAGACTTTACAATGGGGAATTGAGATTTCAAAAACTGAGGGTAACACCTTGAAAGCAACATCCCTCTTATCATGTTGGTTCTCCTAAAGTTCAGATAAATCAAATGTAATGACAACAATAGAGAGCTCTTCCAAATTGTACTTCTTCATATTACGACTCTATTGAATGGAAATCAACAGGGTCTTAGTCATAGTTCTCATAACTTATAGTGATACTTCATTATCTTCTATGGTTCCAACAGAGTCTCTGATATAATTAGCAATTTCATTCACCCAGTGTAGGTAGCCTTCAATGTTCTCATCTTCAAACATCTTCAGAATCTCAAACTTGTGTTTAAGATTTTGCAACTTGATTTTATTGATCTTTTTGTTGCCTTCATATATATTACCATGCTTCTCCCTTACATCAAATGTGTTTTTGCAACCCATGACCTTCAACGACTCTGAGTCACCCGTAAAATTGATAATATAACATTCCTCACCTTTGCATTGTTCTCATTTGCTTTGATCTTCTCTTGTGTAGTAGGAGCACTAGACGTCGGAGGAATATAAAAAAATTTGATAACATCAAGAACACCATATGGCATAGTCCATGTGCGACTCCATAATCTCTTTCCAAAATGTATAATTTGGTCCATCAAACTTAGGTACTTTGGTTCCATGTTCACTAGCCATCTTGGATCTGCCTCAATAAATTAAGCTTCTTCTAGAGGAACCTTGCCCTGATACCAATTTTTCAACACTACTAATTGTTAAGAGGTGGGGTGAATCAATGCAAAAAATTACTTAACAATTATGTCATAGATCTCAATTGCTGATTATTGAACCAACTAATTATCACCAAAAGCAATGAAAGCACACATACATGAACACAACATTTACATAGAAAACCCAATGTGTAAAAAGCATGGTGAAAATCTTATTCACTATATGAAATTATTAATTACAAATTTTTCGGCCAAAAGCCAAGGAACTCGCTATCCTTGGTGTTTTAGGCACACTGTCAATAATCTAACTAACTCATCCTGACAATCGCCTTACTGTTAGCCAATAGTGCATCTTGTCTTTGTCAAAAGAAAATTTGGGGACCTAAAAACCTGATAGTGCAATATTCACAGTACATAGTCATTATAACCAAAACTATAATCTTCCATCACCTTCTGCAAAGTCTTCTCTCAAAAGATCTTCAAATACTCTTTTCATGTATATTCATGCTTGTATTTCTTCCATCTTCTATATATACCTTATATTGCCTTAGAGTCGTCATTAGAATGTCTAAATACTCAATTTATAATCACTTATTGTCTTTCAAGCACACATTCCTTCATGTTAATCATCACATATACTTTTTTCAAAGAATTCTTTAAATCTTCTTCATCAATCGATTAGTCCTTCAAATCATCTTGTATTAGCTTCTCTACCTCAACATCTCAACTCAAGCAAGTTGACATCAATGACAACACAAAGTATAATGCTAACAACTCACAGACCCATGGATCTCAGCAATCATCCCCGAGCCATATGACTAGCCCAAGGAGCCCCTTGCATGTCCACTTGGACTTGAAACACTTCGTAAATCTACATTTAAAATATATTAGGTTTGGGTGATAAAAGTTTTGTAGCTTTTGAAAATTAAAAATTAAATTAGATTAATAAAAACCTTGAAGTTTGTAAGGATTCTACCAATAGCAGTGTTGTTGGTGCACTAGCCAACTTGTCACTGGCTAGCCACCACCAACCACCTACTATAAGGAAAATTAGGCAATTTTTTCATCATGTCATAACTTTCAACCTAGATGTTATTTTTTTGACATCCAATAATCAGTGGAAATCTCTTTTTGTGCGCCACACATGGTATAGGTTTGTTCTCCAAATTTTTATGCTTTGATCAATTTTTAGTGCATTGAAGTTACATGTTTCTTTAAGACATGGTTTCAAAAATTGTCTTTCATGTGCAAACTCCTTTTCTATTTGGAATAGGTATGAGAAAAGATATTGAGTACTTGTTTGATAACTTGTGGGTGCT
>MU226688.1:2452740-2476998 GCA_018584345.1 Thuja plicata
AGGTATGAGAAAAGATATTGAGTACTTGTTTGATAACTTGTGGGTGCTTGAGATTCGAGGTGTGATTCAAAGTGCATTAGAATGAATCAAGAGGGAAAAAGTGACGGATAACATATTTTCATGAGATTTACATGATGGTACAATTGATTAGCGATTTTTGTGCTTCGCGATATAGTTTTAATGGTGTATTTAGAATTTGGTCTTTGATGGAGATATGTATATAGATTATCTTCGATTTTGAGGGCATGGATTGACATGCATAAAGACTTGGAGTCTCAATCTAGTGAGAGTTTTGGTACAACAATGGTTATGATTATGGTGTCATGCATATGCAAGGACATTCATACATTTGCCCAACGTGATCATGTACGCAAAGTGATTGATGGTGGTGTGGTTCAGTTGTAGGAGATTCTTATCTCCTAGATGCTTGTTTGGTTCCTTGAATATGGCATTTGTTTGTGGATTCTCTTAGCAAATCAAATCTACAGTTGATCTAGTGTTTGAATTTTGAGATCTACAAGTTATCTTCTTGGTTATCTCAACTTTGCAAGTTACTGATGTGATTCAAGTTTGCATGCTTCATTGGTTCTTGATCTTTAACTTATGTAGTTGTGTCGGTTGACCACTCATTAGGGTACAACGGGATGACTTAAATGTGGACTATCTATATCCATAGGTCTATTTAGTATCAATCTAGATTTAGTTACTTGACATTGTTTATCGTCATTTGTGCATAGCTATGTG
The DNA here is from genome assembly GCA_018584345.1 of Thuja plicata. Taxonomy (NCBI): domain Eukaryota; kingdom Viridiplantae; phylum Streptophyta; class Pinopsida; order Cupressales; family Cupressaceae; genus Thuja; species Thuja plicata. The sequence continues at coordinate 2,453,485 of MU226688.1, forward strand.
TACATTGAGATGAGAGGATGGATGTTTCTTTGAGTGCATAGATAGTGGGCTATTCAGACTTTTAGCATGTGGTTTATTATGATGTCATGATAGGTTGGTTAGAAATTTTAATGAAATATTTTGACAATGATTGCTTGGTGGTGTGGTATTGATTATTGATGTTTTGGTGGTTATTGCATCTTCTTGGTTTGAAGATCTTGATAGTGCATTAACATTTGGGAGTTCATGGTGTTGAGTTCTTTAATTACATGGGGGCTATGAAGGATCTTCATTTAGGATATGGTTATCATAATGTCATGAGTGTTTGGTACATGGTTAAATGAGTGCTTTGGAAATGATGTGGATTCATCATTTGATGATGGATATTGATCTCCTTGTGATTGGAAATGTTGACATATTGGTTTGCCATGGTAGACTCTTGGAGTCTTTGGTTGAAGTGTTGATTTATGACTTGTCATTTGACATGATCCTTGTTTGGGAGAATGATTGGTATTTTTTCATGATGTACTCTTAATTGCTATCCTAGAGTGTTGGCATGATTCTATTGCTCTTAGGAGCATGATATGTGCCTTGAAGCATATGGTATTATTTTGAGAATATATTTTTGATATTAAAAAGCAGAAAAACAAGTGTGTTGACCCTTACAAAGATAGACCAAAAAGGTCATTTGCAACACGGTAAAAAACATGCCATTAACAACACACTAGCAGAACAACTAGTGACCCACATCAAGAGTGGAGGAAGACAAGTCACCCACAACCTAGAAAGAAGAATGGGAAACTGAAGAACAATTTTCCTATGCTAGCAAGTGGAACCCTCTTTGTGAGACTATCAGTGCAAGGGGTAGAGAGCTGACAAGGTTGTACATCATCAACCTAAGGTTGGAATAGAGAAAGAGTAGCAATCAGAGAAGGGTCCACGCAGCCAAAAGGGGCCACACCAATAGCAAGAGGTGGAGTCGAGACCATCGAGTTTGAGTAGGCCAAATCAACAACAAGAGCATCATCCTGAGGGTGTCATCATTAGCCTCTACAGAGTCATATGAGGAAGCCATGATAGTCAAATGATCATTATCCTCATTCAACCAAGTGGCAACACCTTTAAGATGTGAGAGAGAACAATTTGTTGTCAGACGACCAGTACAGAAGCACCGACAACATTGAAAGGGGAGGCCCTCATAATCCAGAGGAAATTTCATGATTTTTTCTTTATTATTGATATTGGAGCTTTGACATTAATCTTGTTGTTTCTCTTGGTATTTAGTACATTGGTCATTTGCTTCGAGGCTTTATAAAGGTGCTATGTTGCATTTGGAGATTAACATGGAGCGATCAATTATAAGTTGTAAACTAGAAAAAGTGAACTACTGTGAAGGATAATTAATCCTTCAAGAGCTCAAATTCCTACAACACACTTAGATAAATCCAAAAGAAATCACAACCTTGATGTTTACCTAATTAATTAAAAGTTGAGCAAGTGTTGTGCATTTCTATTTATTTTATGGACACAAAGCAAAATTAAAATGTGAGTGCCATGGAAACAAAGAATACATGCAAAGATCTTCAAAACAATTTAAATTTTTGTCCTAGACTTCAGCGTGGTGCATGGATGTCTACATGGAAAACTGTCATCTCGTACGGATAGAAACTAGAACAATCTACGAGAAGGTGACAATACATGTACAAGTTTCAAGGTTTGAAAATATTATAATGCAATAGAACAAAAAATGACAATGAACATATTTTGCTTCGAATCAAATGAAATAATAAAAGGAGGAAGATGTATCACCCCAATTGCAAGAGTCCTTTGTTGGAAATAAATTATCCCAAGGGTAAAGAAAGGGAAGTTGGTTTTCAAACATTACAAGGCAAAATTTAATGAAGGTGACATTAACCAACATAAAATATCATCTTAGACGAACTCCATGCTAAGATGTTAAAGTGTATCAAACTTGTGCCTCTTGATGTTATGTGTGGGCTACAAAATCAATTAGAAACCATTGACCAACCAAAATAATTGAAAAGGAGAAAAAAATGATATAAATAAACCATTCGAGAGGCTTTCATCATTTGATTCCTCTAATCTACATCTTCGGTCGCTAATGGCAATGTTCTGATTAAGTAAAAACGGGTTTTGAAAGGACCTGAAACCTTTTACAACAAGAAACCAAAAGATAAAACTTTAAAAGAACCAAGAAACAACTGTGAAACAACACCAAGCACACTGAAGGAAGCACGCACACACTCCCACGAAAAAGAAACCAAGACCAGAACAACAATCAACAAAAAGGGCAGCAAGATAATCATTTAGTCCCACCCTTATGTGACCTTAAACTCATATCAAAAGGAGGCTTGGGAGACTTAAATTTCTTTCCATTGACTGTTTTCCATCCTTCCTCCATCAACACCGCATCATCCTGAAAAGACAAAGGATTTGCAGAGAAACCCACAGCAAGAGAGGCAGGGTTGTCCTCCCCCACAAACTCGGTAGAGACAGGGACAGCAACCCCCCCCCAAGGAATATGGGCACCATTAACCTCAACACTATCATTCAGGACAGCAGCATCATTCATCCGGGCAAGGAGAGCAACCCCACCGCCAGACTAATGGCAATGTTAGTAGCACTAACAATGTGAATATTGGTCCTAGAGTTTGTAGATCCAAATTAGATTCATACATAATACCATGCACTTCTCCAATTTCTCAACTATCACTTCAAAGCACAAGTTGGAATAAAGACAGGTATGATGCAATAATAAACATAATCAATGACTTAATTTTATTATCATATTTCATTTCACATATTGAAATAATTCATTATATTTTTTTTGCTAAAATATGTTGTTTGATTTCTTAGTCTCCTAACTTTTCAAGGGTTTGTTGAATTTAAATTGTATATTTTATAATATTTATTTTGCTTATGTATATTAGTTGTAGGTTTTCAAAGCTTCTAATGAGAAAATAAAAGGGCACTATTTTGACTCAAAAGGTGGCCCATATGAAGGACAAAACTGATAAGCAATGTGAAATATGAAGATAGAGTTGCATTATCATGACAAATGGTTGAAAAAATAAAAGAAATAATACATTATTGAATTTACTTATTTCTTCTTCAAGTGGTTATATTTTAAGAAATTCATTGATTCAATGATATAGATTACTAGCTTCTATTGTAATAGTTAACACAAGCATTTCTAATTTCATTATTTTTTCCTTGAATGGAACAATTATTTTTAAAATGCATTTTGTTTCAATGAAAACAAAATATTGATTTCTTATATGAGATTTTAAAGTAAATTTTAGTCAAGTGGGTGAAGAGAATGTTGTGCAAATGATTACAAATAACAAATTATATTGTAAGTAATCTTATGATGGATGAACACTCATCTTTATTTGGATTCCATTTGCTACCCACCTTGACCTCATATTGAAGGATCTAGGTAAAATCTCAAGAATCAAACAATATGTAAAGCATTATAAAATTATAATAAAAAATTGGCTCAATGGCGGAGCGCAGGTGGAGAGTAGGGTTTCGCAGCCATGGAACCCGCATTGGCTCGGGGCAACCCTGGAAGCCCCCGCGGCCCTGGGGTGGTTTCCTGGACAACAACAGGCATGAACATACTCGTAGAGTGTCGAAAAGTTCACACAAGATGGACGCTTCGGCCACTACCCAAAGGAGGGAAACAAGATCCAACTGGAAGTGGGTAAGGAGACATGATGAGAGGTCGTTAAAATCTACAGGGCTCACAAAATATGTTCCAGCCACAGTGGATAATAAGGCAATCAACATACGAGTAGACACGGAGGAATGGAAAACTTCAGTGAAGATGCTAAAGGACAGAGCCTTTTTCATGAAATGGGGAGGCGGATGGCCACCGCTACCTAAACTGCGAAGTTGGGTCAATGACATTTGGGGGCAGGAAGTGATCATCAAAACCTTGACTAACAGTTTCTTCCTGTTAATCATGGCCTCCAAACACGACAAGACAAAAATCATGTTTAATGGGCCCTTTGTGATGGAGGGAGTTGGTTTCTACATTAAAGACTGGATACCCAACTTTAACCCCAAATAGGCAAAAGTGGAAGAGGTCCCCATTTGGAATCGGCTATATAATCTTCCCCGCAAATATTGGACCCCGAGGATTTTCAAAATGATAGAAGACAAACTGGGGAAGTTCATCAAAACCGACGAAGCAATCGAACAGAAATATTTTAGCCAATATGCAAGAATATGCATCATGTAGAAGCCCCACCCACTATTGCCACATGCAATAGAGATTCGAACAGCAGAAGGCTACTGGTGGCAGGAGATTGAGGTTGAGGAAGCAATCAGTTGGTGCAGTAGCTACAAGGAATGGGGACACAGGGTGGAAACATGTTCAGTCAAAAGCAAAGGCAAAGAGAAGGTAGAGGAAACCACAACAAAGTTCACAAGCACACGGGAACCAGGACCTTCCAAAAACTGGGAAGGAGAGGATTTCACGCCTGTAGCCATGGTCGAAGAGAGATGCTTGGAGGCTGATTTGGGGGATGCGCCTGTCTTAAATGATGGGCTTAATCAATGTAATCCCAGCGCAAATACCGTAGTAGTCTCTGAAGGGAACCCTCAGGACACACAACGGGACATGAACATTGAGTCTGTTGTTTTGGCGGTAGAGGAAGACTTTCATAGGGTATTGGAGGGTAGGGTAAACCCTGACCTAGTTTTGGAGGATGAGTTTCAGATAGAGACTTTGGAGAAGGTAATAAAGGCAGAGCCAATTGACCTAGATAGGGGCGGAAGTTTGGAGGTACAATTGCAGGAAACTCGTTCCTTTAATTCCCCTATAAGGAGGCTGATTCCTTTCTTGGGGAATCTCCCAGAGATTGATGAGCTACTGGAAGATGGAGAACTTACTTATAGGGACGAGATTGGGCTCACTGGCCAACGAACTATCTCTCAATCCCAGGCTAAGAAGAGCAAACTACAGAGAAGCTCGCACAAAAGATGAAGAAAAAGTATGCAGAGGTTATTGGAGGATGCGGGCAATATGAAGGGCCAAACCCACTTGAGATCCAGGAGGGACATAGTCCTTCCTAGGCAGCAATGAAGTTCCTTACATGGAATGTCAAGGGCTGCAATGCCCCTGACAAAAGACGCCTGATCAAGAGAGCTCTGGATCAGGGGAAAGCATATATAGTTTGTATTCAGCAAACTAAGATGGAAGTTGAGGAGGCAGCAAAGGTTTTAGGAGCTAGACAGCGGTGGTCAAGTTTTTTTGTGGAGGCAGTAGGGGCGTCTGGGGGCTTGGGGATTTTGTGGAATCCAAGACTTCTTAAAGGTGAGCTCCTTATTAAGAAGAGGAACTGGAAAGCTCTTCGTTTCTCTTCTTTTACTGACAAACTTTCGGGGGTCTTGATTAATGTTTACAGACCCACCAAATATAATGAGAAAAAGGCAGTCTGGGAGGAGATTGGCCTATTTCTAGCGACACTAGGGAATGAACTTCGAAAGATTGTAGGAGATTTCAATGCTACTCTCAGCTTGGCGGACAAACGAGGGGGGGCCACTCCTTAGGCCCAATTCAGACTGATTTCCAGAACTTTGTACAACACAATAAACTCTGGGAGGTTTCGGCCAAGGGGGGCCACTTCACGTGGACAAATAGAAGGAAAGGTTTTTCACACATTGTCGAGAAACTAGATAGGATTTTCTTGGCAAGAGAATGGCAGGCACTACCTATTGTTTTTAAATGTAGTATCCTAGGGTTGTCAGACTCTGACCACTATCTAGTGACTATGATGGTACAGTAGGACGGGATCCCGATCAGGTGTCCTTTCAAATTCAAGAAGATGTGGTTTAGGGCGGAGGATTTTCAGGATTTGGTGGTTGAGTGGTCGCTCAAAGCGACTTGTTTCGAGGGTAAGGTTGTCTTTCAGTTCTTTTCTAAACTGAGAAACCTCAAGTAGAAATTGAAGGAATGGAATCAACATCATTTTGGCAACATCTTCAAGGCAAAAGCAAAGGTGGAGGCAGAATGTCTGCTCTAAACAGCAAGGTTTTGGAGCAAGGGATGGATGAAGTGGATTTTCAAACCAAACAGATCTTGATGGGCAAATACTCATAAATCTTGAAAAGGGAGGAGATTCATTATAAGCAGAAATCAAGAGAGAACTGGCTGCGAGATGGGGATAGGAACGCCAAATTCTTCCATAGCTCTTTGAAGGTAAGGCGGAACATAAACCGCATTCTTTCCATCGAAGATAGGAATCGGACTCTCTTGGAAGACAGTGACAGTATTAACAAGGAAGCAGTTGACTTTTTCTCTTCGCTTTGGCAAGAGGAACGGGCAGACAGGAAGGAAGCTCAGAATAAGGTTCTAAGAGTAATACCGAGCATTGTGTCAGAGGAGGATAATAGGATGCTAATGAACACAATTACGTTGAGTGAACTCAAGGCAGCAGTTTTTGGAATGGGCGGAGACAAGGCTCCAGGACCGGATGGCTTTCAGACCTTTTTCTACCAGAAGTTCTGGGAGTTGCTCAAAGACGACTTGTTGACTGTGGTGGAGTCAAGAAGAGAGGGTTTCATTTTGAAAGACTTCAACAACACCTTGATTGCCCTCATCCTGAAGAAAGGACAGCCATCATGGTACAATGATTTTAGACCCATCTCCCTTTGTAATACTGTGTATAAAATTATCACAAAGGTGGCTGCAAATAGGATGAAAACTCTTTGAGACTCTTTAGTTTCTCTGGAACAAAGTGGCTTCACCCCCAACCGGAGTATTGTTGACGGCATCATTGTGGCCCATGAGGCGATTCACATGGCTAGTAAGGGCAAGGAAAGGCGAATGATGCTTAAATTAGACATCCGCAAAGCCTACGACAAAGTGGACAGGGGCTTTTTACTTGAAGTTATGAGGAGATTTGGCTTTGGGGAAGGTTGGCTTAAATGGATCAGAAGCATGATTTCAGATTTCAGAACTTTGGTTTTAATCAATGCCATTCCAATAGGATTCTTCAGCACAAGCCGAGGTATCAGACAAGGGGACCCAATCTCCCCATTCTTATTCTTCATTCTGGCAGAGGTTTTGGGTAGATTAATCACCAAAAGAAGAATTGGGGAGCGTGGAAAGGAATCCAGATTGCGAATGGGATACCACCTACTTCCCACTCTCAATTCGCGGACGACACCTGTTTCTTTGGTGTGGCTTCGATGGCAGAGGCCAATGTGATGAAACAGGTGTTGAATGATTATAGCTTAGCGTCGGGATAGTCAGTGAACTGGGATAAGTCAGAAATCTTTCTTTTCAATACAAAATTAGGTTTGCAAAGATCAATTGCTGGTCTCTTTGGTGTAAGGATTGGTAAACTCCCAAGGAAATTTCTTGGAACCCCTCTGTTTGATGGCGCTGGGAGAGGACAAATTTGGAAAGCGTTGGTGGAAGACTGCAGGGACAGAATGGACAGCTGGAAAGGACAGTGGCTCACGTTGGCTGGAAGGATCACCATGATTTGGGCTGTAATCTCGGCAATGCCAATTTACTCTATGGCATGCTTCAAAATTCCAAAAAAAGAGATTCAGTCGATTCAACGATGCATGCGGAAATTCTTATGGAACGGTTCGCGGGATAGTGACAAGATCCCCCTTATGTCTTGGTCACAGGTGTGTAGACCGAAAGGTGGAGGAGGGGCGGGGGTGAGGGATTGGTTGCTCTTCAACACAACTCTAGCAGCTAAACTAGTCTGGCAGATGTACAGCGCTAGTAAGTAGAGATGGGTCAAAATCTTAAGAGCAAAGTATTTGGATAACCAGGAGAACGATCGAATCTTGACCATTGCGGATCCTCCGAGAGGTTCGGTCATCTGGAATTTCCTCCTCAGTTGCAGAGAACTAATCACCGATCATTTAACTTGGAAGATTGCGAATAGGGAGAAGGCAGATTTCTGGCATGACTCATGGGACGAGGGGTAGAAACTGGATACCTCTGGGGTTCCTCCAAGAGTTATTGAGATGATGCAGCAGCTGTGGGGTACCTGAGTCAGAGATTACATAGTTGCTCAGCCAACAGACTTTTGTTGTCCAAGGAAATGGAAATATCCCTCAACACTGGCAATCAATAATGAAGATAAGGATTGGATGAGACAAATCCTTCGGGGGATCAGCTCATTTGGTGTGGTTCCAAAAGTGGCAACTATTCCGTCAAGATTGGGTATCAGCTTTTGGAAGGGAATCATAACAAGGTGGACTAGGAGCGGCACCTGTGTTGGAACAAGGAATCCCTACCCAAAGCGGGCGCTTTTACATGGCTCACAGGCAATGGCAAAATCCTAACAGGTGAAAGACTTAAGAGAATGGGATTCCAGTGACCCTTCAGACGCCCCCTATGCAAGGAGGCAGAAGAAACGGTTGGCCACCTTCTACTCCATTGTAGCTACTCCCAGGAGGTGTGGAACATGGCTAAAGGAAAACTGGAGTGGGCTTGTCCTTTGACGGAAACCTTAGAAGGATGGCTAAAAGCGTGGCCGGAGAAGAAACAGGGGTCTATTTTTGGAGCAGCCTGGATGGTAATCCCGTCAACAACTTTATGGGAGTTGTGGAAGGAACGAAACAGGCATATATTCCAAGGTAAGGAAGAGTTGCTCGGGATCTTTGGTCAGCGACTTGATAGAGCCTTTACAGAAATCATCTCTTCGGCAGCATCCTCATCAAGTAAGCACAACCCTCCCTTCACGTGGTTTGACGCGCGTTTGAAATCCAAGTTGCCCACTATCAAATATCGGCCCATTAATGGGTCTGCAAGGGTTAATCCTCTTCTAAGAAAGGATAGGTGTGCCTGGCAACCGCCAAAGGAAGGTTGGATCAAAATTAATTTTGATGGGGCCGCCATAGGCAACCCGGGCATTTCCGGGTGTGGAGGCATTACACAAGATCACGAAGGCAATATAGTAGCTCTCGCCACGAAGAGGTTACGAGATGGGACCAATAATGAGGCAGAATGTGAAGCTGCAAAAGAGGCTATCTTACTGGGAGTCAAGATGGGCTTCAGGAAGGTGCATTTGGAAGGGGATTCTAAAATCATCATAAATGGGATCAAGAAAGGTAAACTGGAGTCATGGCATCTCGATAAGCACATTAATCAGATTCGGTGCTTTATGCTGGAGTTTGAAGATTCCGGATCACTCATGTCTATAGGGAAGCAAATGTGGTGGCCGATAAATTGGCCAACCTGGGAGCAAATAACCCCCACGGGAATCAGAACGATATATTAGAAGACTTCGGTCTTCTCAAGTTGGATTAATTTGAAGTTGAGTTTTATTGATTACAACCCACTTGACTCCCTCGTTGGAGTGACTATCAATCATTACCCCCGATCAAGAACACTCATGGGAGAGTAAAGCATTACATGTGATTAAGCTGCACGCAGGGAGGAATTGGAATGTGTGTTTCCAGACCCTTCGTGGGAATGCATTTATATTTGAGAATGACCTCACTTCTCGACACAAGTTGAACAGAGCTTTCACAGAGGTGCAATTTCAGTCATGGAGGCAAACTTTGCTTTGGAATCATGCAACCAAACGCAGGCATACGAGGGGAAAGTCACGGCCCGACATCTGAAGAACATCTTTCTCATTGAAGATTAGGCCTTTCTGAGTGCTATCATGGATTTCTTCGGCCCCGAATTCATGGATGCATACTGGCGGAGGAGGTCGAATTTGGACATTGCTTCACTGTTTGTTGCGCTAGCTCTGATTGTGGGGGATACGAAAGAAGAGCTTCATAAGGTCATAGATGCATGCATTGACCAGCAATGGCTATTGGGGGTTGAGGAGATCATAAACCAGGCCGAGCTGGGGGTCGGGCTGAACATGGGGCTGAATCCATGGAGGCAAATTGGAGGCGGAGATACCCCTCTACAGCCATTGGTAGTATGGTCGTCTGCGAACCCACGGGAAGTCCATCTACTAAAAGCGGCTTGGGCCTAGCGGACTATAATTAGCTTTATGCAAGAAAATCTCTGGGATGTGTAGGCTGGAAACAAGGGGTTCATGAAGATGACCCCCAGAAAGAGCGTGCGACCACATGGCAAACCATTGAGGCACCAATTGAGCAGGGGAGGACGGGATGCGACTGGTGCATCCACAAGTGCAGGCATGTGGGTGGACGAGTCACTGCTTGGAGTGGAGGTTGCAAGTGGTACTGGAAGGCATCGTTTTTCTGTAGCAGATGATCACTCTATTCCCAAATTTACCAAGGAAGATGATGCTTCCTGGCTCAAAGAGTGATGCGGTTGGGTGGCATTTTGTATGGCGGGGTGTAATCCAAGTTTTTGTTTCTGTCTCCTCACTTCTGGGGATGGTTTAGTTTAAGATGTTGATGCCTTATGTTATTTGCATCCACTTTATTGTAAGGCGGCAAATTGAGGGCTTTTATGCTCTCCTACTTTTCACTCTATTGTAAGAACTTATCTTTTCTTATCAATACAAAAATATGTTACCTATAAAAAAAAAAGCATTATAAAATTATATGTAAATACATATAAAACCATGCTTATGTCCTCAAATTAGAAATGAAGTATATAAAGAAATGGGAGTTAGCTCATCCTAGAACAACCTACTATACAAAAAAATCATCACGTTGTAATATTTGCTTCAAACAAAGGCTACCTTCAAGCACATGTTTAAAAGCAAAGAGTGCTCTACATCTTCATTCGGTAAGATCAAAGAAAGGGTCGACGTGGTTAACTAGGTCTTCAATGAGCACAACTTTTTAATTTTATACAAAGGAAATGGTAGTTGTAAGTCCATATTTCCATTCTATTTTTAATCATTTCACTGATTTATCACTTTATGATGATTTTAGCTATTAATAAATTTTAGATTCCCTTCTTTTGTAGTTCACAATACATTTAGTTGTCTTACTTTGAGTTGCTAATAGGGAGAAGCCCAAGATAGGCTTTATATATGAGAGCATGGATAAGACTAAGGAGAACATTAGATAAATCTATACAAAGGTTGAAAATAAATATCATCATAGTTAAAAATAATAATTAAACGGTGACACCGTCAACTTCATAAGCCTTTACATGCCACTACCTTTTCTTGAATTTGACATGCCAATTCCACCTAGATTTCATGGTGAAAACCTAATCCTCAATTTGGAACAAAGATCATATTTGAAAATGAAATCTACAAACTTATGCAACTAAACCTATTTGTGAGAGATACACAAGGCAACTTAGACAACATTCTAGCTAGAGAAAATATTATCAAGGAAATAATTTAATGTTAAATCTTCTAATTTTTATGTAAAATTTGAAGTTGAACAATGAGATTAAGTTTTTTTTCTCATGTAAAATGCACAGTAAGAAATGTTTGAGGTTAATGTGCTAAATCTTCATAAGACTAATTTTTTGGTCTTCACCCAAACATGGAGCACTTCAGGGTGCAAGCATAATTGGAGTATGCACACACTCCAAGAGACAAGTTGTCAATACAAAAAGTGAAATAATCTAGTTTACATTCATTACAACCTTCGCCTCTCTCACAAACAAATCTTGGGCACCAATTTATCTCCCATCACTCTAGGGAAGGTTGATCCGCCATCAATTTGAATCACTAAGGTTGAGGATTGTATCTTCACTAAGGAGAATCTTCAATGGGTTAATCAAGCAAATCTAAAGGTAGAGGTAGTATTTTTAGTTTTGACATTTGTTTCCATGCCATCAATTTCATAAACTTAGCTTTGTATTCACTTTTTCTTGAGTTACCTCACTTGTCAGGTGTCCATGACAATATTTATATATTCAAAGGCATTGTTTTCTTTAGCTAAAATATATTTCTTACTCATTTAAGCAATGCATGATTGTGTACGGGATCAAAGTACCTTATAAGTGATTAGTTTCACGTGTCTTTGAATTTTATTTAAGGTTGCATGATAAAAGTTTTTAAAGTCTTACCCAAATCTTAGTGCAAAGTCCAAGTCTGAGTCAAAAAGAAACTCATCAAATCTTGTTGTTAATCACCACAAAAGAGCCAAAGCAAAAAGAGGTTCTCATGGTATTTCCAAGGTTTGGTTGACAGCTAGAAGATCTAATCCAGGGGCATCTGCGGCATCATAGAGTGCATTTTGACTTTTTTAATTTTTTTAGGATGTTTGTGTTTGGGTCCAATAAGGTCATTTAAGACTAGTTGGGATCATTGTGATCCATTTTTCAAAGTTTGAGATCAAGTTATCAAAAGTTGTAAAAATTGCACAAAAGTTGTCAAAGTTGCATTAAACGTTGTCAAGCAACTTTATCTAGATAGTCAAATTTGGTGTGGTTGTTGAAAACGTGTTTAGTTGTCAATTGGAACAATTGATATAGGTGAAAATACATAAATATGTAATGCTAACTCAAATTCAAGGGGTCAGAGAAGAGATATAAGGAAGAAACTGACATTGTGGTCTCATATCTCTATGTATTGCACTTACAACAGTCTGATTTCTTGTTTTTGTGCGGAAAGTACCTTCATGAAATATTCTTCATGTGTTTAGAGATGTTTTTTGTTAAGGGAAAAACCGGTTTTGAAGGGACCTGAAACCTTTACAAAAAGGTCATAAAAGATAATTCATGAAGCCCACAACAAGGAACGGTGCAAGACAAAGACGAGGGTTTTACCACCAAGCACCCACAACCTGATACAAATGTTGCACGAAAAATATAACTTGCAGCACAAAACAAAGAAAAGGCCCAAAGGACTAGAGGAAATCCCAGCCCCAACACCCACAAATTAAGATTTACCTTTAGCCCTACCCTTGTGGGAGTGAAAAGTCATATCAAAGCAGGGCGTGGACATCTTGGATTTCTTACCCTTCATTGTAATCCAACCCTCCTCCACCTTAGCATCCACATCCTACCAAGCCAAAGAATCCGGCGCTGGACTCCCAAAACCCTAAGAGTGAAGACCAACACCACCCACAGAAGAACCAGAGATAGGGCCAGCAACAACATTTCTCTCAACCGTTACAGCACAATCTCCAGTAAAAGCCCTATCACAGGCAGCACCATCCTGAGACGCAACTAGTGCATCAATACTGGGAGCAGAAGAAACAACTGATATCCCAACATTCGAAGGGACAATAGCACCCTCCACACCCCTATCAGTAGAATCCTCCACGACCACTTGGGAGAAACTTCTATCAGACATCTTTTCAACTGTATAATGTTATTAAGAAGCACCATTCCACCATGTGGTAGACCATTTCTTTTTCTCCAAACTACATTTGGCAGCAGCATGCCCATTTTTAAAACATCTTCTGCATATAAAAGGAGCCCCTTCATAGTCCATGATTTGAACTCAGCTACCATTCGAAGAATTAATCACAATCTCAGTTGGCAGCCCTTTAGAGATATCCATCTCCACAAGAATCCAGGCATAAGTGGAATGCAAAATATCATAAGATTCAACATCTACCATCAGAAAATCACCTAATGCATTTCCCACTTCCTCCAATAGAGCATCAAACTAGCGATGAAGAGGAAGGTGAGGAAGCCACACCCAGATAGGAATCGTGTTAAACTTTTCAGTGAAAGGGGAGAAATCACCTTTCATGATGTTAGAATAGTAAATTACCTTTCATTTCCAATTGATTTCATGAATTTTCATGGAGGTTTGGGAGAGACTAGCGGTTTTGGCATTGTTAGGAATAGTTTTTTCTGTTATTTTCAAGTTTTATAATCTGAAACTCGTGATTGTATGGCATGTATGTCATTGATATGGTTTGCATTCATGTGGTAAAGTTAGATATCTGTCCTACCTTCCATTTGCAATTGGTTTCACGAGATTTCATCGAGATTTGAAGGACTTATGTCAGTTTTGGTGCATGTTGTCTAGAACCTTGCCTAGGGTTTCCAAAGAGAAAAATTCATTGTGCGCCTTTCCACCATTGGAATTTGCTGAAAATTGGTGGAAGGGTCTATGCTAACATGATATCCATTCTCTCCAATTTTCAGATCATCATGTGATGTTTGGCACGAGTTATATTGACAGTCCTGAGAGGACAGAGTGTGGCAGTGTTAGAGAAAGCAATATTAGAATATGACAAAGCACATTAGTGAATATTTTGGATTGAATAGCCAAGGAACACACCCAAGAATGATGTGGGAAACCTTCCAACTTAGTATTTGAGTGTCTCGAACAAATTTGTTCATGAATGGCCTTAGTCCATGAAAGTTGTCTCCCCTAGGTTGAGCAAAGTAAGAAGTATAATACAATTGTTACATTGTAAAATCTCTTCATAAAGGAGTTGTTTATGACCTTCTAAGCCCCATTACAGGCCTGCCCATGTCACTTAAGATGTCCAAAGCATGTTTGTTCAAGGATTCCCAAAGCAAGCCAAAAGGTAGTTGTCTAATGAAGAGCATTTAGGTTGCACCTATATTGGAATTGTTGAGACCCTTAGAAAATTTTGTGAAAGTGTCAAGTTAGAAGTCCTTCCTCTGCATCATTTTTGGTATCAAAGCAAGGAAGATCAATTAGAGCACATAAGAGAATACAAAAGAAGTTGAGATGAAGACAAGTCAAGATGCCTCCAAGGGTAAATGTTGAAAGAGCAGTAGAAAGGATAGCCAAAGAGATGAGGGAGTCCCTTGCCAAAGAGTTAAGAGCAATGAAAGAAAGCCTTGATGCAAGACTCACAACATTGGAGATTAATCAACGAAGAGGAGTGGTCATAGGAGATTTGAGTGACCAAAAAGAAGTGGGTGAAAATGATCCACAACAAGAAGAAAATCAGGAAGAGGGAGATGTTGAAGAGGTAAGGCTGGAAAGATTTATTAAGGCAGTCAAGAGAGACAGTTCCAAAGTGAAGATGGAACTTCCAGTGTATTCAGGCATTTTGAACAGTGAGGAACATTTGGGTTGGATAGAAGAGTTAGATAAATATTTTGAATTTGAAGATGTACCTAAGGAGCAACAAGTGAAGTTGGCTAGAACCAAATTAAAAGGTCGTGCCTCGCTTTGGTGGGATTATGTGCAGGAAGAAAGGAGGAAGAAGGGCAAGGCTAAGATTGCCTTTTGGGAGAGGATGGTAGCAAAGTTGAAGGGTAAATTTCTACCTAGTCATTATGTCATTCAATTGTATAGGCAACTACAAAACTTGAATCAAAAGCACATGGGTGTAAAGACCTATAAAAAAGAGTTTTACAAAATGATTATTAGATTAGGCCATATGAAGGATGATAAGGACAAAGTTGCAAGATACCTCAATAGGTTGAAATATAGCCTACAAGATGAGATGAGTCTTCAAACCGCTGGGATATTAGAAGAATGTTATTAGCTAGCCTTGAAGGTTGAAGCGAAGTTGAAAGGAAGCAAGAGAGACAAACAAGAGGTAGACGAAGGACTTTCAGAGGAAGAGGTTCATATGCTAATAGGGGGGCAGACACAAAGATGTCAAGATGAATCAAGTACTTCAGAAGAACAAGCAACAAATTCAAGAGATCTTGGAGAAAGAAGGCCAAATTTTAGGGGCAGATTTGGGAGTAGAGGAGGAACAAGTGGCTTCACTGAAAAGTGTTATACATGTAATAATTTTGCAAGTCGTCAAGCATGGCAATGCCCTGAAGAACAATCCACTTCTTTTAGAAGTGGGAGAAGGAATCCAAATGCTCAAGGTGTACATGATGAGAGTGTCAACTTTTCACCTCAAGTAGAAGAACCAAAAGTAAGAGATTCCTTGCTCGTGAGAAGGACATTGATCAAAGTTCCAATGGAGAAAGAGCCACCTCGAAGGAAGTCACTATCCCGAACAATTTGCAAGTGATAAGGTAAGTGTTGTCAAGTTGTTATAGATTTGGGAAGTACTGATAATTTGTTGTCTGTTGAGATGGTAAAGAAATTGAACTTGGAAAGATTACCTTGTCCTACACCTTATAAAGTATCATGGTTGACTAAGGGACAACAAGTACTAGTCAATGAACAATGTTGGGTAGAGTGCCAAATAGGGAGATAAATGGACAGGGTTTTGTGTGACAACATTCCTATAAATGTGTGTCATATGCTACTTGGAAGACCATGGCAATATAATAGGAATGCTATGCACGATGGTAGGAAAAACATTATTGTCATATAGAAAAATGGAACCTCTTATACCTTAACACTCTTGAAGGAGGAAGATAAAGATCAAAAGGTGGGATCAAGTGTATTGTTAATGAGTGGAAAAGAATTTCTAAAGACATTGGAAGAGGAAGAGAGGATTTTGCAGTGATGAACAGACCTAGGGCAATCATGACAGCCACAAGGAATGATGAGTTACCTTGGAAGATTCAAGATATGTTGAAGGAAAGGATCCTAGAAGCATCTATAGCGACATAAATCTAATATTTTTTAAACTAAGACTTTGTGTGAGTGTTTTTGCAAGTAATGCTATGATGATAAAGAATGAAAGAGCCAATCAAAACTACGGATATTCACTTAAAGACGTTGAGAATGTGCATTCCAACACAGTTTTTCAACATGCGGAAAAGAAGATCAATGCAAGAAAGCATGAGGTACTCATGGCGTGGAGAGGATGGATGAAAGTAGTCAATGGGTATCAAAGGAGTTAATCATGCAAGCAACTGGAACCATTGAGTATGAAGGCAAGATAGAAGAAATTTCTTTGAGTGAGGGAATATTTAATTCCATTCAAGATTTTCATGAAGTAATCACACCTTATAAAATAAGTAAAAAGTTTGATATGCAATTTATAGCAGCAAGCAAAGGTCTTGCATATGGTATGACATCACTTGTCTTACCTCATGAAGGGGAAGTTCAAAGTGAAAGAGGGGTAGTACAATACATTTAGTATCAAGGCATGCAAGAACCAAACGAGGATGATGACAAAGCAATGACTACAACAAATTTACAGATGAAGACAGTCACACATGAAGCAAACATGGTGACAGAGGATGCACTGACATAAGGGAAAGGGGTGACAACATCACTAGACCAGCTGAAGAAGATAGTTGGTCACATAAAGGACAAAACAATAGACGAACGAAAGGTAAAAGGTAAGGATAGTAATTGATCTTCACTGAAGTGGAACTTGAGTTCTTTTCTTCCCCTCGGGTGTATGAGACAGGGGCATCAAAGAGTATATTTTGTCATTTTTGGTTTTTTCTAGGATGTTTAGGTGTGTTTGGGTCCAATACGGTCATTTAACACCAATTGGGGTCATTTTGATCCATTTTGGAGAGTTTGAGACCAACTTGTGAAAGTTGTAAAAATTGCACAAAAGTTGTCAAAGTTGCATTAAAAGTTGTCCAAAATGTCAAATTTGTTATGTTTGATAAAAACATGTTTAGTTGTTGGTTGGGACGGTTGATACAGTTGAAAGTACATGAATATGTAATGCCAACTCGAATTCAGGGGGTTGGAGAAGAGAAATAAGGAAGAAATTGACATTGTGGCCTCTTATCTCTGTGTATTGCACATATAGCAGTTTGATTTCTTGCTTTTGTGGTGATTGTACATTAATGAAATGTTTTTCACATGTTTGGAGTTGTTAGAATAGAGAATTACCTTTGTTTTCAATTGGTTTCATGAATTTTCATGCGGTTTGTGAAAGATATACCAGTTTTGGCATTGTTATGATTAGTTTTTTCTGTAATTTTCCAGTTTTACAGTCAGGAATTCGTGATTGTACAGCCTGTATGTTATTGGTACAGATCTGCACTCATGTGGTAAAGTAAGATCTCTATCTTACCTTCCATTTGCAATTGGTTTCCCGAGAATTCATTGAGATTTGAAGGAGTTATGGCATTTTTGGTGCTGGTTGTCCAAAATCCTACCTAGGGTTTTCAAAGACAAAAAAATTCATTGCACGACTTTCCGTCGTTGGAATTTGCTGAAAATTGGTGAAAAGGTTTGTACTAACATGATATCCATTCTCTCTAAAGTTTCAAACCATCATGTGACATTTGGCACAAATTATATTGATTGTCCTGAGAGAATAGAGTGTGACATGTTATCTAAAGTTTCAAACCATCATGTGACATTTGGCACAAATTATATTGATTGTCCTGAGAGAATAGAGTGTGACATGTTAGGAGAAAGCAATATTAGAATATGATACAGCACATTAGTGAATATTTTGGATTGAACAGACAAGGAACACACCCGAGAATGATGAGGGAAGTCTTCCAAGTTAGTATTTGAGTGTCTCAAACAAATTTGTTCTTGAATGGCCTTAGTCCAAGAAAGTTGTCTCCCCTAAGTTGAGCAAAGCAAGAAGTATAATACAAATGAATTGTTGCATTGTAAAATGTCTTCATAACGGAGTTGTTTATGACCTTCTAAGCCCCAGAACATACCTGTCCATGTCACTTGAGATGTCCAAAGCATGTTTGTTCAAGGATTCCCAAACTAGGCCAAATGGTAGTGGTCTAATGAAGTGCATTTAGGTTGCACCTATGTTGGAATTATTGAGACCCTTTGAAAGTTTTATGAATGTGTCAAGTTAGAAGTCCTTCCTTTATCATGATCCTAAGAGCGCGCCCCCCCCCAGGAAATCAAGACAAACCATTTTTTTTTTAAAGAAACTCATAGCTTGACATCAATTTTGGGTACAGTGTCAATCCTTGATATGCTTTTCTTCCAATTTTTTGAAAAGCAAATATTTTACTACAAATTAATATCACATTCCAAAAGGAGGGAAGAAATTCGAAAAGTCATTTTAAAAACAACTTTATGTAGCTCTTCTAGATAATTATGTGCACAAGTCAAAAAACATTAGTGAAGCACGGGGATGAATTCCCCACCCCCACCCCTCAAGCCTTGTGTTTCCAAGATGAGGACGTCCCGAAGACTTGGGAAAGAGGACGGGGCATCCCCCTACTCCCCACCACCGCCATTGGGACATCTGGAGATAGCGGAGACGGCCATGATTCTTTAGGATGTCTCGAGCACGCCCAGGAGTCCCTATCCCCAGACGTCTCAAAAGTTTTTTTTTAAATTTGCAAGCAAATCACACACACGTACATACATATGTATATGTAGGTACATACATATGTATATGTATGTACATACATGTGTGTGTGTACAAACACACACACACACACACACATATATATATGGCTGATTGAAGGACATTTTTAAATCATTTGCAAACCTAATAAAGGCAATTTATGAGGGTGTGTAGCTGCTAATGCATAGATTATTGCTGATTATGGTGGCTATCCTAAATAAAAATCAAAACTGGGGTTTCTATGTTGGTGTTTCCATGTTTTTTGCTATTGTCATATTTATCCAACAATTCATTATTCAATTCCATTTTCATATATGGTAAATTTCAATGTATAAGTGTTTCATATAATTAGTGATGAATGATAGCATCACCGTCCATAAAATATCAATCATTATTACCAGTCATATTTGACACATGCAATTCATATCTTAGCATTAAGTATTTGCAATTTTGCTATTTTACTAATTTGCCAAGGAATTATTTGAAACGTAATTCTTATACATCTTTTCATAACTTGTTTTTCAAGTACTAATGTATATTAGCACCGCCACCCCCCTCCGTCGTCCCCAAACTTAGGCCCTTTGTCCCCTCGTCCCCAAAACCAGTGCCTCTATCCCCCAACAGGTGGTGGAACACTTAAAAACATATAATAGTGTCCATTTCCTATTCATCTTGTGTAATGTACCCTTAAGTGTAGGTTAATATGATTGAGCATGATGCCAAATATCTTTGAAGTAGTATGTTGACTAGTGCAATAGAAGTGGCGCAACAAAGAAAAAGAAACAACAATTAACATTTAAGGACAACTGAACGCTTGGAAGATGAGGGATCCTACAACATGTTCGCAAAGGAATTGTAAGTCTATTTGAAAATCACAATCTTCTTTAAAACACGAGTTTTAGGATGGTTAATTCTCCACTATGAATTGGCTAATTCACATGATAAGTAGGACATTCCTAATCAAGTCAAGGCTTCTAAAAGTATGACCTTTGGACCCCCGCGTTCCCAGGACGAGGACGTCCCGGAGATGGGGGCACCCTGTTCCAATGTCGCTCAATCACTGCCAGAACACAAGGACGCCCAGAGTACCCCAAGCGTCTCAGGGTCATCTGGAAGTCTCCTGTCCCTAGATATTTAGTAAGTCTATTTATTTTTTATTTCGGTGTGTGTGTGTCTCCTGTCCCTAGATATTTAGTGTGTGCGTGAGCAAATTAGATATATACATACAAACCTAAGACATTTAAACAATAAGTTGATTGAAGGACATTTTGTACTTGTTTATATACATTACATCATGTACAAACCTAAGACATTTAAACAATAAGCTGATTGAAGGACATTTTGTACTTGTTTTACATCATGCTACTCATTGCAATCATCTTTATGACATTTTTGATATAATACAAATCTTTCATTCACCGATTCAACAATTTTATTTGTCGAATTGAAATTTTATATAATATTCTAATTTCTAAATAGTAATTTGATATTCAATGTTCAAGTATTTAGTATTTGGCATTTGCAATTTTGTTATTTTACTAGCATTTTAAGCTTTTCATATCTAGCATTTTAAGTACTATATGTATAGTATATATTATATACAACGCCCCTCATCGTCGTTCCCCCAATGTCCCCAAATGGAGGCCCTTTGTCCCGTTATCCCGGAAACCAATCTCGATGTCCTCAACGGGTGGGGTTACTATGCATTAAACTTAATATTTGTATGGTAGAGTGAAACAATATCTTTTGGAGGTGTCTATCAGACAGAGAGTTTTTGGCAACGGTTTTGATCTAAATTTAATTATTTATTCAGTGATCCCCTTTCTTAGAAACGACCCCATCTTGGAACACTTGGATGAACTAGGAAGCAACATATTGGAATGGATAACAGTTCAATTGATGTTGGACTTTTGTGAAAATGAATGTGCAAAGTTACCATGATCCCATGTCAGATTGGAGTAGAAGGGGATTTTTAAGAAGCAGAGAGCTTTGCCAATCAGAGCTATGTTTGAGTGTTTCTGTAAGAAGTGAGTTATTTCTACTTTGGTCCACAAGCTCAAATGTCATCTTTTCAAGCTTTGTAAGACTTTCCATCAGAGCTATGATTGAGTGTTCTGTATGAAGTTGAGTTATTTGTACTTTGGTCCACAAGCTAAAATGTCATCTTTTTTTAGCTTTTTAAGACTTTCCAGGGACCTTATTATTAGACTGATGTAAAAGTTTGTTCACCAAAATAATATGAGATGCATTAATAAAAATAAATCTTACAAAAAAATGTAAAACTTCAAAACCACTTACCATTTCATCCTCGGAATAGGAAATTTATCCTAACTTTTCAATAACATAATTTACAGCTTAAACCAAATTTTCAGTTGATTTGCCTTTCAATGTATATATACACTAAGGTCTCTCTGCTGGTTTCAACATATTGCTCGGATTTTTCTGGGCAGATCTTCTAGTGCCAAAGATGTTTATGACATTTTTTTCGACCATTCCATTGAGATGCTTCATAGATATTGAATAAGCTCTACTGCAAACTTGCCTTTCCTTGTAGATTTTATCTCTCCTAACTGTACCAACATTACAAAAACCAGTTGCAATTTGTAAATAATAGCAAACAAAAGTTGTAGTGCCAGAAGACAAGTGAATTAGTGGCAAAATTAAACATTAAATCAATTGATAAAATGCTGACATGGTTCAAAACACTAATCCAGATTTTAACCAAGGAAAAGCATAAAGGTCGCTTTTCAACGCAGAATTTGAGTTTTGAATTGCCAATTGGAGAGGTAACGTGCCTAGCTAATAAACATATTGATTTGATGCTTCAAAGAGAAAATTTCCAAAGACTAGTTGACAAATCAAACTACACTAGAATAAAGATTATGCTTGTAGCAGAATAAAAAGTGTAGGCCATATATGCTTGTAAGTCTAAAAAGATCTTTATACAAATGCTCAAGTATCAATATGTAATATTTTATGGTGATGATCATTAATATTTATGATATCAAATTGAATTTCAACATAATATATAATAGTTTATGGGGCTAGTTATTGATAATCATGATACCAAATTGGTTCATTAAAAACTGATTAGAATAGCACTTTTCCCAAGCTTTCAGCGTTCAAGTTCAACATTCAATAATAGAAAAATTCCAAATACAACCTACTCTAAAGTTGAATGGTTGAAATTTAAATTTAACAAGCAGATACCATCTTTAGCAAGAAGCCTAGAAAAAATAGCAAGATCGCACATCTAGTTGCAAAGCTTTATTACAATTGTTTCATAAATCATTTCCTTTGTAAATGCTTATGCAGCACAATTTCCTAGAAGAAATGATTGATAAGATGATAGACCAAGCAATATTGTCACAGGCATAGCAGTTGCAGGCCTACCATTCAACTTGACAAGGAGAGCAGATATTAAGGTCGTCTGCATGCAAGTAGCTAAAAGTTCTGCAAGTCCTCCAAGGATAGCAGGTTCTAGTAAATTTCCTAGGACAATCCCACAGGACTACCAGAAACCTTGGGAAACCAACTCTCTAGCCATTGAACTTCAATTTAGTAGAAGCATATAAACATGGAATTAAACCTTTAGGAATACTAATGGTACAGAAGGTAAAGATCGAGAGACAGCAATTCTTGATAAATTTTGTGGTTATTCCCTTCGAGAAGAAGGCTTATGATGCATTATTAGGAACAGGATGGCTAATCGCAACCAACGCAGATATCAACTAGAAGAGAAACACCCTCTCAATAGAGAACAAGGGAAGAAAGTACATCACTGACTTAAGGAATCAGGCAGTGAGGAGGTTGCTTCTTCTGGTTCAGAGTCAGAGGGAGGAGAAACATGGACAGAAGACAAAAGAGATTTTATGGAGCCAAATGATCAAGGGGTACTCGATCTACAACACTGTTCAGAAGGTGAATAATGAAACTGTTAATATTTTCCAGATTTAACAAGGAATGTACAAACTCTAGAGGTCTTTCAAACACTAAGCACAGGATATAGAATAATAAACACAAGAAAGGCGAGATGTTACCCGGATTTGGAGACCTTATGATGCCTTCAAATCTGCCCTCAAAATCTTGTTCCTTGGTTACCTTTAATCTGTCATTTGAATCTGATTTGGCACTCAAATCTGAATGAAAACAATACCCAGATTGGCTTCAATCTGCACTGTAAGCGTTGTCCAATCTGTCCTGTATACAGTCCTTTAGGTACATCCGATCTACACTAATGATGACAGATATTGCATCACATATGCAATGTATGACAATTGCTGATCCTAATATACATCATGTATATACATCGCTGATATTATGTAGATCTGGATCAGAATACCGAATCAATTCACAACAGTCAAAACTTCCTTTCCAATTGATATCAGATATATCTTGTGTCAAAAGGATGCTGATCATAAGCTCGCACTTATTTGCCAAGTCTGCTCGCATCATGAGCTCGCACTAAATCTGCTCATCGATCTCCATGGCTGATGTGGATCATGCTCCAAGATCACACAAGGATAATTCGCTCAGCAC